>BRDA01000385.1:0-14669 GCA_036984385.1 Crenuchus spilurus | reverse complement strand
TGGGCAAAGGCCCGGCCACCAGGCGCTCGCATATGAGCCCCAACCCCGGGCCTGGCTCCAGGGTGGGGCCCCGGCTGCGCCGTACCGGGCGACGTAACTGATTCTGGTGTAATTCTTTTCATAAGGGGTTTGTGAACTGCTCTTTGTCTGGCCTGTCACCTAGGACCTGTTTGCCATGGGAGACCCTACCATGGGCATAAAGCCCCAGACAACATAGCCCCTAGGATCATTCAAGCACGCAAACCCCTCCACCGCTGTAAGGTGGCAGTTCAAGGAGGGGAGGTCTTGCACAGTTGCACAAATTTTGAATAGCAGGCTTAAATCTGGATAGATTATCCACATAAACATTCAAGAACAAACACTCCTAAGAAACATTTACTCATAAACAGATTTAATCAAATCACTTCAAGAGGAGGCCAGAAACACATTTTAGCCAGAAGTAATATTAGTGTTAATGCATTAGTCTCTCTAAGCCACATTCAACAACCAGAACCCACTCAATACAACCAAAACCTCATCCAATAATACATGGAACCCCCAAACTGAAATGTTGCCAAATGCAACCAATACCATGTTCAATACAATGAAAACCCTGCCTAATACAACCAAAACCCTAATGCAACCAAAACATTGCCTAATGCAACCAAAACCCAGCCTAAAACAACCAAAACCCTAATGTAACCAAAACATTGCATAATGCAACCACAACCCAGCCTAATGCAACTAAAACCCAGCCTAATACAACCAAAACCCAGTGTAATACAACCAAAATCCAGCCTAATGCAACCAAAACATTACCTAATGCAACCAAAACATTGCCTAATGCAACCAAAATCCAACATAATACAACCAAAACCCAGCTTAATACAACCAAAACCCTGTCCAATACAACTAAAATAATACCAAAAACCCTGCCCAATGCAACTAAAATACTGCCTAATGCAACCCAAACCCAGCCTAATGCAGCTAAAACATTGCCTAATGCAACCAAAAACCCAGCCTAATGCAGTCAAAACCCATTCTAATACAACCTAAACTCTGCTTTACCCTGGATGAGAGTTTTAGAAATTGATGGTTTTTGTGTCTCTTGTTTACTGGGGGGTTAGCATCCCAAAACACACTGTTAAAAACTGAAGACACTTTGATTACGTGAATGGGAATTATTGGAATTCCTCCTCTCTTACATTTATATTTCTATACATTTACATTTTATTTAAAAAAGGAAAATTCCATGAAGGCTTTCTGTGATATGGTCTTTATAAAGACAAGGACAAATGATCTACACACAAATCATTCACTACATCAAGGATCCTTTATTATTTGCATTTATTAAAGATTAAGGCCTTTACTATGTAAGTCCAATGAAGGACATATTTATATACACTATGTAGAACAGTCTGAATGCTTGAACAGTTGAAATGGAGTGACATGGGTCACACACTGGAGAGGTTAAAGTGTCCTTTCTGAGGGGCCAGCAGTGGTGCTCTGAAGGGTCAGAAGACCTCAGAGTCCACAGCCAATTGATTCAAGGTCTGCCTCCAGTGGGAGCCACTAAGGTGCCTACCTGCGTTCAAAATCACTGTGTTATTGTTAAATGACTAAACTATGAATAGTGATTAATATGGTGAGGGCATTAGCATTCTACCCTTACTACTCATTAGCTTTATGTTTTGCCCTTCGGAGATTACTAAAATCTCCAAGTGGCCACAAAGAGGAATGATTAAAAGAAAAATGCAAAAACGCTCTTTCAAATTCTTGAGTTCACTTTACCACCAAGGCTGTTCATAATGTTCATCCTGGAATGAATAATAATGAAAATCACTCTCAGCTGAACACACCTGCTACTGAAGTCATGAGTTCACAAGGATATTTTAGTATTCTAACTTTAACTTTTAACTTAAAATACTACTTAAACAATCACATTCTGAAATGTAATGACACAATCAGATCTGATGTCAAGGGTGGAAAAGGTTTTGGGAAGAATATCAGTGTTCCCTGCATATCTAGACCTGATAGAGATCATTGCTAAACATAGAACATATTAGTGATTAAGATTATTTTATATTTTAATAAATGCTAATCATGCAGCACGTCATTCTATGTTTAACCCTAATATTTTGATGTTGCCTTTATATACCTCATTTAAAATATTTACCATGACAATGCTTGGCATCTTCTTTTAGCACCACATTACCTGTATAATCTAATAATTCTGTTCACTTTCACAACCTGTATCAGTCTGGATCCAAAGCACCCCTAAAATCTGATTTACAAAAAAAACAAACGTACTCAAAGAAATATTTAAAAGATTTTTTTTAATATATCAAAGTGAAATGATAATATCTCAGTTTTACTTGCTCTATCAGCATCAATCAAACTAGCATAAATCTTCAATCCAGCACTTTTGATGGAAGGCAATTTCATCACTCAGGTGTGAATATGCAACTCCTGAAGGTTAATATAAACACTTTCACTTCATGAGTAGCTTTTAAATTCGGTACTAGCACTATGATTTCATTGGTGTCCTTATTGTATTTGTAGTGTAGGTTACAGCTATATCTTTATTACACAATTAAAAAGAATTCTGTCAAAAAAGACTATATGCACATCAGGAACTTATATAACACCTACCCTAGTTGATCAGATATGCCTGGAGTCCAAATTTTGCTTCTTTAAAGACCTGGAGCTGCAAGACTAAAGTTGCTAACAAACAATGGAACTAAATAGTCACTCAAATAACCCAAATCATTTTAGAAAAAAGTACATAATCAAACTGTCTCTTATAAAATGAATAGTTTTTTAGATTCTTAAAATTGGACTGGCTGGTCCATGTCCAACCCCATTGTAAAGTGAAAGTGAAAATACATCATATATGCACACATTTGACCATGTCAAAACATCTAAATTCCATATTAATGCACCACAGTTTTAAACTCAGTCAGTTAATGAGTTTGCAGACTTTCTGGTGCAGAGTTGGAGGCTATGGAAATTATCACTGTAACTGTTTTATTCCCAGCCTACCAGTGAAGAAAGTGCAAACATGGTTAAATACTATTTCAAGTCATTTACTACATATGGAAATGTACAGAATAATATAAAGAAAATCCCAATCATTAGGTGGGTGTTTTGCCCAAGACAGTGTCAACGTTTCCCATTAGACTGCTTAGTACTGATGGGAAGTTTATACTCGGCTCCCAAAGAAGAGCCGGCTCTTTCGGCTCCCAAATGGCTCTTTGCTTATCATTTGTAGCCTGATATTTAAATCAAAATAAGCAAAAAAAAAAAAAATGGTTTGTGAGCAGGGAAACTCTTTTGCCTTCAGTCTTTTTATGATAAACTTTATAATTCATTTTGTGCATTAGTTCTGTTAAAAAACATTCTTACTTTTATTTAACTTTAGCCCATCCCCTCCGTTAGGCCTCTCCCCATCACTTTGCAATGTCCCTGACTCTAGGAGGGTGCAGGCAAGCATAAGCCTCCTCCGTTGCGTGTGATGCAGCCACCGCCTCTTTTTCAAACCACCACTGATACACCGTCACTGGAGAGCCTAACGCGCTCGGAGGAAGGCACACAGGGTCCCCAGCTCCGATTGGACCAATCAGTAGACGCCTGAGCCAGCAGACATTGCAGTGTGAGAGTGATAGGAAGAGTGAGAGTGCCATCTACCCGCCCAGAGGGAGCACTGCCAATTTTTGCTCTCTTGGGCCCCGGCTGTTGATGGCAAACAGCATGACTGGGATTCGAACTTGCGATCCTCGGGTCATAGTGGTAGCGTCTTTGCCTGCTGATTTTTAAATGTAACATTTTTAAATAAACTTTTAATGGAACACAGGAAAAACAAACACACACTGCAAACAAATCTACAATATCAACAGCAGAACCAAACTCTTAATGTTGTAACACTACATAAACCTTTAGTGCAGACTGGCATTTAAGAAAATCAGACGCCTCAGTTTGGATGGGCTGATGCGATTCCTTCTGTCTGTTCTGCCCCTTTCCTCTGGTTCGTTAGCAGAGCTAATGAGAAATTGGGAGCCGGCTCTCATTCAATGGGAGTCGGCTCTTTTGATTCACTACCAAGCATCGGCTCATAGAGCCGGCTCTTTTGCGAACGACACATCACTACTGTTTAGTTGACTACCATAGTTTACATGGATTGCCTGGAGATTGAGAATATTATTCACCAATATAAGTTTTAATTGAAAACTTTAATATAACTTTTTTGTTAGAGTTTTATCCAAAACTCACAGAACAGCATGATATATGCTGAGAAACACATTGGTAGCTAAATATAGCTTGATTAAGCTAATGCTATCTAACTGAAACTCAGCTAGCTACTTGAGCTAAAGGCTAAAAACAGCCCCAGGCTAGCACTATACTTCTGAAAAGTTCTCCTATAATATAAAAGTCATTTAAGAAAGAGGATAAAGATTTCTGCATTTCTACACAACTACAGACATGAACATTTTAGTTCACATTATTATAGCTTAACCCTTGCCCTCATGTTGTAGTGCTCACTCTTAATGGACTACATTATGTGGGAGACTTTTTTTGTTTATCTATCTATCCATCCATCCATCCATCTAATATTGGTGGATTTTATTGTATTTATGTTGACTGTGCATTAATGTACTACAATTTTATCTTGATGAATGAAGTTTTATGAACTACACTTTGAATAGTAACAGCAGCAGTAATAAACTGTTTTGAGGGATTAATTGCTATATTAACCCATTCAAACTGCATCCCAGTCTTAGTTAAGACCTCACAGAACAGTCAATGTTTGAAGAAAAAAAGACTTAGAGGCAATTGTGGCTGGCCAATAGAGGGAGCTAGGGCACTGCCCTCCATGGTGAAAACAGATTTTTATTTTCATCTTTTAAATAAACATTTTTAAAAATACATAGTACCTATATATTTTAAGTATGTACTGTATGTATTAAACATGCACAATAACATGTAATATATAACATATTACACAATGAAATTAGCTTCTTGGTTCATTCTTTCTTTCTTCTGATTTGACCGAAATATCATCCAGTCAGAAAAGCAGCAGCCAATAACTGACCTGCTGACACAAGATACCCGCATAGCAACAGAAATGTAACCAATCAACATCCTCAGATCTGTTGTCTAAAATGATTCATTTATCACCACAGCAGAGCCAGTCACTGGTTTTTGGAACATCTGACATTATTGACATGTAATACATGACTCTACAAATAACTAATATTTAGTCTTAGTGTTTTTGCTAATTGTATTGTATGTTTCTGAACCTGACTCAGTTGGTTATCTAATGATACATACTTTATGTCTTTGCACATTTGCATGCAACTAATGAGTATTTTAATATTAGTCTGCTGATTTTTTATGCCAATTAAAAGGTTAGTGACTTTTACACAGAGCACTGGTATCCTACAGTTTGTGTTAAACAATATTGGGATGGTTGCAGAAACTGACTGAATATGGCTCAAACAGCAGCCACTGCTTAGAGGTGTCCAGTCTTCATTCACAATGGGGCGGTGTGGCTGGTAATTCCAAATGAGTAGAAACACATCTAATTCCACTTTAATCAGTTGGCCTCTGCTTTTAAGCAACTGCCCAGGTGGGCTCCTGCTTGGAGGAAGCCAAAACCTGCAGCCACACCAGCTCTTTGCTAATAAGACTGGACAACTCTGCTGTAGCTCAGTGCTGCAGATGCAATTTTAGACAATGTTTTGAATAAATGTAGCACCTTAGGGAGTGGCGGAGTCAATAAGATGCATATACCAACAATTTCAGCCTTAAACTCCAATGACCAAAATGAAAGAGTTCATTAAACTAAATACAGATCGTTTAAGAGCAGCACAGATGAGGACCCAATACAAATCACAGTCACAAAACGATCACAAATGATCAGCTGAAATTTTAACATCTATGTTCAATGAGAGAGGCAATGTCTACCTTACTGGTAGAAATGTTTGTGGACACCCCTTCTATTGAATGCATTCAGCTACTTTAAGCTGCACTCATTGCTGTCACAGATGTACAAATGCACATACAGCTTGTATAGTCCCTGTAGAGAAATACTGACAATTGAATAGGACTCTCTGGAGAAGATACACATGGGGATGAGGTGGGGTGGTGATCATCCAACATCCTGACTGCTGACACTCTTTTCACTGAAAGCGAATCCTCACAGCAATGCTCCAAAATGTAGTAGAAATTCTTCCTTGGATAGGAGAGGCAGTTACTCCAACAAAAGTAGAAACTAGATTTAATTAACCTTGATTTTGGAACAAACAATGAATAAGCAATACTTTTGTCCATATAGTGTATATGACAATGTCATACATACAATGTCATATATATATATATATATATATATATATATATGTATAGCGATGGTGGTCCAACATTTATGAATACTCTCAGCCATCAATAATGGACATGTTACATATCACATAAACTATTACTGGGTAAAAAAGAATGGGAAAAAACTATGGGACAGAGAGGTAAGTAGATAAACTGTGAAATTACATGGTTTAATGCCTTTGGGGCATCTCATAATCCCAACCACCAACATATTCACCTGAAATTTTGCCATTGAACTTATTTGACACCAAGGGTAAGATATCTAATTCTCACCATTTCTGTATGTTCTGCCCATAAGCGACTTAATGCACTTTCATGCCTTTATGCCTTTTGGCAGGAGGTAGATGAATCTCCTGTTTAATTAAGATGCATCTCCCCATGGACCCCAAACTCCATCTGCTCAAAGATGATTCAAGATTAAACATTATGAGAGGATTCAAAGGAATAAGACTAGCTGGCTTAACAGCAGCAAAAAAAAAAAAAAAGTCATCGTCCAGCATTGGTTACACCCTCATAACTTGTTCATACTTTACTGGCTCCATACCTTAGTAGACATCCTCTATCTGGTATTATCTTCTGTAATGCAAATGCTAAAATTCTTCATACATGGTGCAACAGAATATCTGAAGTGAAATTCCTTTTACTGGTTTAATTTGGGTAAAATGTATCTATCAAATTACTTTTTTTTTTTCAAATATCCTGTGATACAATATGAGTTTTGTTAAATGGTTGGGGCTGGAATGGAGGAAATGATAATACAAAATGAATCACAAAAAAGACAGACAATGGCATTGTCTGTCTGTCCAAGCCTAATTAAAAAAAGATTGACTGTTATCACAGAATAGGATGTTGAGGACCCCCAGAAAAGTCACATTAGCCCTTTCAGTTACTTCAGGAATCCCCTATGGTGTATGAGGAGTTTCACATCCAATAGAAGAGCGTGCCTCAAGGAACCCACAACTAAAACATGGTGCTTGATGGAACTTAATATTGGAGTTAGTGGTTCCTATGTGGGAAAGTGTGAGGAGTGGAGGTTAGGAATGAGCAGACTGGGAGTGACTGAGATTGAAGAAAGGCTTTACTGAGGTGAAGCAGGCAAAATACATACACTGAATGAGATAAGTCGAAAAACACACAGGATCTCTTAGTACAAAAACTAGACAGGTTCAGGAACAAAGCAGAGTTAGGAAACTCTGGGCTAAGGCTCAAAAGAGGGTTCAAACACTGAAGAAGGCAAGGTTCAAAAAGGAAGGCTCAGAAAGTCATTTAGCGTGTAGCTGGCGACGTTACTTCGCCCCGACTGAAGGGAGTGAGAGGCTTAAGAGCAGTCGACCTGGAACGAGCTGCAGGTGTGATCAATATTCAGGAGAGAGCGATCTGCGCTCTCTCCTGTGATTGGTCGACGGCTCCTGTGAGTGCGGCGCGGCCGGTTGCGGGTGTGTTCCAACAGTCGGAGGTGGTCTAGGCCTGACAGAAAGTTTCTGGAGGTATTTAAAAATGTGATGTCCATCAGCCAAAAATGATGAACAATGCTACTGTTTATTGGCTCAAGCCTAATTTAAAAAAGGTTTATCCTCCTACAGAGGCCAGCTACAGAGATTTATCCCCTTGAACAGGAATGCTAGAATCAGTAGCTGTCAGTCAATAACTGTCATAAAATGTTTTTGTCCATTCATGCCTTTAAATCAGAAATGAGATTAATGACGAGTTTCCTTAAAGACTACAAACTAATCAAGAAGTGCTCTGTCAATATCATGCATATAAAATGTACTTTAGACAACCAGAAGGTTCTTCATTAAACACATTCATTGGTTCACTATGAATTAAGCATTGAAATTTAGATTTGAATAAATCATTAAAGGCATAACTGACTTCATGAATGTTGTGTTAAACTGTGCAAAAACCAGGAAAAGCCCACCAATCTCCTGAAGTCTCTTACTGCCTCATGAGCAGGGCAGAGGAACCTCATTTAGCATTAACTATAAATAACGCTTTTAAAAATGGTAATATGCAGTATGTTATGATATGCATGCAGTTCCAAGCCCCAGTTTACTCCAGATGTAAATGAATCTACAGCATGGTTAATGTATAAGCACGTATAATGAGCTTGTTTGAGTGTAGAGCTTATTTTAACCCGCAGCAAACTGCTATGAACATCCAGTCACTCGATTATGCAACAAGCCAAGTGGACTTAATCGCTTCTCTTATTCAGATAAGGGAGCTTCCTATAAATAGGTTTTTGAAGAAACAAATATGGCCACCTCCACAGGCAATAAATAACATCCAGTGGGATTCAGATCTGAACTGACTTTTTCTTCTTTGACTTTTTTCAGTTGAAAAGGTAACCTTAGGTACATATTTGCCTTGTTGGGGAAGACTTATAAATAATCATGCTTGCACCATATCTGTTTTTTTTATTTATTTATGAACAAACAGAACTGCTAAGTGTGAGAGTGGTATTACCCACACAGCTCAAGCAAATACACATTTTTGGGCAGTAAGTGTTTATACGCTCTAAAATAACAACTAATATTAGTCCTAATAATAATAAGTAGCACACTTCTGTATGCTAATGTGTTGATTTAACCCAAACCTCCCCTCACGACAGTCTAATATTATTTGTAGCTATCATTAAAAACCTGGTTTGGTTAACCAATACATTATGTTAAATCAAACGTCCTGCCGATGAATTAAATAAATTCACATAATAGCAGAGGAGCATTGAGGAGAACATCTGGAAACAAGCCTTGTTCTTCAGCCCAGCTCACCACAAATCAGCTACTTTTTTCAAAACAAAACATTCTTCTTACTATATGAATGCCTCTCAAAAAATTAGAATGTCATGAAAAAGTTCATAATTTTATTTAAAAAGGTAAACTGACATATTTTAGATTACATGTAAAACAGCATATGTCAAGCCTTTTTGTTTTACTGTTGATCAGTATGACTTCTAGCTCCTGAAAATCCAAAGTCCAGAATCTCATTTTTTTAAATATTACATTTTGTGTAAATTACTATTCAAACAGTATCAACATTAAAACAAATCAAACAAAAAAGGTTTGAAATATGTCATTTACATGTAATTAACATAAAATATATGATGGTTTACCCTTTTCTTTTTTTTAAAATAAAGTAATGAACACAATATTCTAATTTTTGGAGATGAACTATTGTATCTTGTATGTATGTTCCAGATGATATTGATAAATGGTTTTAAATAGCATGTTTAGGTGTATAAGACTTTTGCCCATATTGCATATACTGTACATGACATGCATATTGCATATATGTGACCCACCCAGGGAAAACTAGGCCAAAGTCACTGGGCAACTTATTGAGATATCGTGTCAATATCGTGTCACTCACATTAGTGATAAAACTTAGCCACTCAGTATTATTGCTGTAAATGAAAGATAACAGTCTCAGATATATATATATATATATATATATATATATATATATATATATATATATATATAAGAGTACATATTTTGATCAAAAACAAAACTTAAACTCACAAAAAAGTTGTTTTGAAAAAATAATTTGAAAAAAAAAAGAATGAATTTGACCTTGTTTTTCCCTGGCGGGGTCACAAATAACTAATGACTGTTTTTCAAACTAATCTACAGTATGTCTGGCAAATCTCTGAAATGTGGTTGTTTACTACAAAAACAACAAATTTGAAGAATGTATGTAGATCTAGAAATTAACTGAAAAACTGTGGACATGGAACACATTTATGACAGATGTAAATGGCTATTGTTTCTGTTTTGATTCAGTGAGTTTTCTGTTCAACAAATAGTGATAATTATTATTTCCAATGGTCTGATTCACAGAAGCAAAGTTTATGCAACCAAAATACATATTTATGATGTTAAAATGGCTTGAAGTCAAACCACCTTTTCTTGAGTTTAAAAGTTTTCAACCTCTGCTTCTTTGCTGCATTATCCTGTTTCATCTTACCTGAAAGGATGTAGGATCCCCAGGTCCATTTCCAAGCTCATTTTCACTTTCATAACTTCTTGGTGCGAAGTAACCCTCACCGTGCCGACAGGCAAACAGCAGCCGCCTCAACCGGCCACACATAGAAGAGTGTGTGTGGTCAATACACTGCACTGCACAAGATACTTCCCACTTGATCACAATCCTGTCAGATGGCATTGTCTATTCAGCATCTTTTTGAGTTATCAATGATCTGGCACAGTCTCAGAGAAGTGAAGCGATCCATCCTTCTGGTGTAGAGCCAACATCATTATGAGTCCTTAACAAGGAAATAAAGTGAGACAGCAACACCTATGCAAGTACAGTAGATTCATACTGGAGAGGGCAAAGGGGGATTATGGTCACACTCCCATTAAGCTCTGTCCCACTGTAGGTTAGAGCCTCACACAGGCTTAGGGCAGATTAAGACAGGATGTGGGTGTGGGTTTGTGTGCTTGTGCTAATGTGTGTCACACACGTAAGCATTTTGTCTTTCCCATATATAACAAACATTACATCATTCTGCACACCTATCTATCTACAGTACCCGTCAAAAGTTTGAACACATTTTTTGGACATTCAGGGGATTTTCATGATTGAAAATTGTCTGCAATATAGATTAATACTAAAGTCATCCAAACTATGAAGAAATACATCAAATGAAAAAGTGTGTCCAAACTTTTGACTGGTACTCTATCTATCTATCTATCTATCTATCTATCTATCTATCTATCTATCTATCTATCTATTATACAAGGTTATGTGAAACTTCCAACACCATAGCTGAAATGTAGCTGTGTCCAGACTTTGTACAAGACATCTCATCAAATGCATTATATTTATTTTTACATCTCTTCTTAACTTAGACATTGGACGTAGGTATGACTTCATGGAATGCTTTGGTGAAAAATGTAACACCACTCATACAATACCACTTACCCTACATGTAGTTGATCACCCAAGACAGGTTTGTAGTGCTGTATTAGTCTTGTGTTAATCTTCATTAGCCAAAGGTCACCATGACTGCAGGTTTTCTACCCAAAAAAGCAAAAGTACACTACATGTTAAAATATTTATGGACACTCCATGTAATAATTGCATTCAGTTGCTTTAAGCTGCACCAATTGCTGACACAGACAATAGAATATGACTATCTGGAGCAGATAAACACAAACCTATTGACACAATGTCTAATGTCAGACAAAGTCTAGGTAGGTACAAAGAGCTGTGGAGCATTGTAACTGTGTTTTCTGGAATGATGGAGCTCCATCCAGTATTTCTGGGATTAAGTGGGGATGAGATGAGGTGGGGTTGTGATCATTCAACATCCTGACCTCACTGTTGTAACTGAATCTGTGATTACATTTTGATTTTAGAGGTTGGGTGACACAACGGGCTTCAGATTCTTGTAGTTCACTGTGTTTTCTAATAGTTCTTTTAGTTTTCTATTGTTACTGTTAAGTACACTGTTCCCCTTGTGGTTTGACTGGTTGTAAAGAATGTTGCATACAATTATCACCCAATTATCACATTCACAAATATAAGTGACCTGTATCTATCTGTAATATGAACAGATCTGTCCCTGAAATGGCTCAAATGTGCACGTGTATACACATCGCCTTCATCACCAACAACAAAAACGTCATATTTTTAAAGCTCAATGAAATGTATGTCACTTTAGATTGTGGGCTAGTTTCTGTGCCTTTCTATTACAAAATTGGTAGGAGGTTTGGGGGATCTGGCAACCCTGTATTTGTGAGACGACTGATTTTAATAAAACTGGTAAAACATATGCGTTAGTAGCTGATGTGTGATGTAGGGGCGGATCTAGAAAAATATTTATGGGGTGGCGAGAGGGGGGCAAGAATTTTTGAGTGGTGGCAACATTTGGCAGATGTATACTGAGTTAAATCAGTTATCACAGTTTGATGAAAAATAGTATGCATACACTACAAAAGGGAACAGGCTGCTGTTTACAAATTCATACAGACAAACTTAATCTCATGCAATCAATGTCTTGCATTTGAGTTTTCATGTGAAACAGTTTATATTAGGAATAAGTGACCATACAATGTGATCTCACTGTATGTGGGGCATCAAGGGCGTAGCAGCGGTTTTGACATTAGGGGGGACACATTTGCTAATATGAATCACGGCCCACTCTATCCCCTAAAATATGATGTATAACCTGATTCCACCATAGACAAGGTAATAAATTACTGTATGTATAGTGACATAGAACAACATTTGTGGAATTACAGTAAACCACAAATAAATAAACAAAATGCATCATTATCTGTACTTCTGTTTATTATTAGATAAATCTAATTAAAGATCACCTTACAAACTAAACATGTTACTCCACATTACCTGGTTCTGTTGTCAGAAAGCGTAAGACAGAAATTTTGCGTGCAATGTCTGGGTTATATACATATATGAAAATAAAGGTGGCACAAGTTTTAACAGCAGCAAAAAGGATTTATTGATGGGAACTGTGTCATTTATAGCCACTGAAATCTACATTTTAAAATGACATTTTGAAAATTACCTAGTTGTTATCTTGTTCTTGTCATATTTTGACTATTGGAGATTCATTTCAATATATTTAAGTATTTTCTATTAAAACTTTGAAAACTTTTCTGTAACATTACATCATGAAACTATCTCTGTTTTCATTTTAAGATTTGGGTGTAATTTCCAGCAGAAATAGATAAAAATAGGCTTGGAGCATAAGAGATTAACGCTAAGGCATAGACATCCACTTATTCAGCACTGGAGTAACATTTCAGCATGTGCTGTGCAAGACAGTGTCCTGGTGCAGCTGATGAGTGCAGCCGGAACCAATGAGTCCATCAACAATAAACTTATGTTCACATTCAGCTGAAAGTCAGAGAGATGGGTCTCTGCCATTGGGGTCACAGACACTTAAAAACTATTCAGAATGGCTATTGAGAAACTAAGCACATTGTATTATCCCCATTTATTCTGTTTTAACTCATATTCTGTTTTATTTCATTTCTGGATTTCATTAATAATAATTGTGTCAATTTCAAAACCTCACCTCACTCCCTTCTGCTCCACCTGTTTCCCGTCCTCTCTTCAAAGTGAGTTGCTTAAGGGTCCTTAGGATAAAATATATATGTACAGGATGTTTTAAATGCTGGATTTTGTAGCTGATCAGTTATGTTAATGTGTAACTTCTCTGTCTCTGCAAAATGTTATACCCTCATTGTTCCAAACGTCCAGTATGGTGGACATTATTTTTCTGAGTTTTTTAACTTATCAACCAGCTTTACGTTGTCCCACCAACATTTAAGTGTTCATTCCCAACTCTGGCTTTCTATTGGTTGGACAAGGATGTTTATGTTGCTTTGATAGGTTGCTGAAAAAACTCCCTGAAATGGCAGCTGCAGAGAAAGACACTCCTTGCCTCTGTGACCGAGCAAAACATAAGTTTTACTTAATTATCCGAAATAGATAACTGAAATGTCTTGGTATGTATGTCTAGAAGTTTAAGGATACAAAAAATAGTGATATTAACAATGGGAAGTTATTTGCAAAGTCTTAAATTTTTTGCTATGTATCACGAATACACACTTAAAACCATTGGTATTCCTCTATATTTTTGACATTTTTCAATGATATGCTCAGCTTCTCATGTCTGTTTAGGGCTGACAGTACAAGAGGTTCTTGAATTATTAGATAATAGATAAAAAAAAATATATATATATTATTATTATTAGATAATAATAAAATAGTAGAAATGTACTGCAAAATGTTTATATTTGTTCATATCAGTATGTAATTTTACTGTAAAAAATTTATTACATATTTCCACTAACAGTTAACTCAGAAAATACATTTAATTTGTATCTTGTATTGGTACTAACAAATCAGTTAATTTTTCAAAATCTTTCAGATTTCATGCCCTTAATTCCAAATGTCAAGTATACTGGACACTGAATATCTTACAGTCTCCATGCACTTTTTTTGTATTATGTCATTTAAATGGCTGCAATGAACATACAACGGATTCCAAAAAAGTTGGGACACTCAACAAATTGTGAATAAAAACTGAATGCAATGATGTGGAGATGCCAAAATCTAATATTTTATTTAGAATAGAACACAAATTACAGATCAAAAGTTTAAACTGAGAGACTGTATCATTTTAAGGGAAAAATATGTTGTTTCAAAATTTCATGTCGTCAACAAATCCCAAAAAAGTTGGGACAAGACCATTTTTACCACTTTGTGGCATCCCCCCTTCTTCTTACAACACTCAACAGACGTCTGGGGACAGAGGAGACCAGTTTCTCAAGTTTAGAAATAGG
>BRDA01000384.1:9509-32144 GCA_036984385.1 Crenuchus spilurus | reverse complement strand
AGACAGACAGACAGACAGAGAGAGAGACACACAGACAGACAGACAGCGAGAGACAGACAGAGAGAGAGAGAGAGACACAGACAGACAGACAGCGAGAGACAGACAGAGAGACACAGACAGACAGAGAGAGAGAGACAGACAGACAGACAGACAGAGAGAGAGAGACAGACAGACAGAGAGAGATAGACACAGAGAAACAGACAGACAGAGAGACACAGACAGACAGACAGAGAGAGAGAGAGAGAGACAGACAGACATAGAGAGATAGACACAGACAGAGAAACAGACAGACAGAGAGAGACATACAGACAGACAGAGAGAGAGACAGACAGACAGACAGAAAGACACAAACACACAGAAGGTGAAGAGAAGACAGTCGCTAGCTAATATGCCAGGTAAACAGGGGAAATACGGGTATTACAAGGTCTGGGAAAAAGAAAAAGGTTTGATGAAATGATTAAAAGTGTTCCAATGACGAGAAAAGGCATATTATAAAAACTGCAAATGTGAAATGAAAAAGTCAGTTCTTTTTTTTTTTTTGCTAATTATGTTACTATTAAATGCTCTCGACTGGGATATAAAACTGTTATAAAAGAACTAATAAACACTAATGTCACCATATTATTAATGACTGATAATAAATCCATTATAAACAGTTGTTTTGCTATTTGCTTCAAACGTGTGACAGACTTATTTTGGGCTAGTTTAAGCTTCTGAAGGGCGGGTTTTAGACTGACTTTGGGCTGGATATTGTTGCTGGACCTGGCAACCCTGATGGGGCCAGAGCTCTGAAGACAGACAGACAGACAGACAGATCGATCTGTCCCAAACCTGTTTGGATTTCTGTGTATATTTTATGGTATGTGTTGTTTTTCATGCTAACAATGTTGATAAAATTATCAAGTGCATTCAGTGGCACTAATTTCTCTTATTTTTGCTGCATAAAACTTGGCTAGTGGAAATTCTGATTGGCTGGTAACTTTAGAGAGTTACCAGCCACATTGGCTGTTGATTAAAAAAGTTAATTTAGAACCCTGGCGGTAACATGTTCAAACCTGCACAGCAGTCACTGTAGACAGTGACCAGATTAAGACATTGCAGGTTTGACTCCTATGTAGGCATATAAGATATACAAATATATAAGAAAACTAAGCTTAACTACACAACACTTTAAAACTAAGTACAACTAAGTTTGTGTATAGTCTGAATCTGGTTTGCTTCAATAAGTTATTTGGTAAATAGTTATTATATACTGTATTATAAGTATACAATATAGATGAGTTATATATTATCATTTGCACGTCTGGAACATGATATCTTGATGTGCAGCCGAAGATTTGTCTTCAGAAAATAATTTCCTTTAATTTCCTGAGTTTTAATGAAATGTCGGCGAAATAAAAACACGCCACCGCTGGATGGTCTTCCCCTTTAAAAGCTCGCGCTCTCCACTCTGTACTCGCGCATACAATCTCCAGTTCCTTCCACAGGAGCCAAAGCTCTTCACACTCACATATACACACGCACACACACTGCTGTTTGCTGGGCAGAGGTAAGCGGACTGTTATCTCTCCTTGATAAACGCGTTTTATCGCATTTGTGCTTGAAAAAAAAACTTACCCGTGGACTGAGGCGACAGGAGCTGTTTTGAAAACAGCGAGGCTGAAGTTCGCTTCTTTTTGGTTAAACCGTTTATTCAGATTCATCGTTCCACCTTAAATTCTGCCGTTACAGTGATGCGCGTGTCCACTGTTTAAGGTGGAATGTGGAATTCGAATAAAATGCGTATGAATGAGGCTAACTTCAGCCTGAGTTAAAGCTAACTGTTTTTCTATGCTTATTCTGGTACTCTAGGACATTGTGACTGATACAGCTTAGTGATTAAAAGGTGAATAAGTTGAATGTCGTAAAGTGAAGAATATAGCTCATAGAGTATGTAAAGTGTTGTGTTTTTTGCACTTAGTCAATACTTCCTCTCAGTCTCATTCAGTTGGATGATAATCAATATTCTCACAGACACAGGGAACCAAACTAATGACCATCAGCATGTTAGACCTGTTTTAACTGCTGTTGTGATGCTCTAATACATGAGGATGACGTTAAATTACTGCTAATAGAGTTTAAATACTCTATTTGGCAATCAATTCTATAATATAACTTTAAACTTCAATAATTTTATAATAGCTTTCAACTTAACTGTGGACAGACAGATGTGCAACTCAATAAGGAGGCTGTTCCACAGTTTAGAGCTAACAGAACTAAAAAAATACACTTTTAGTTAAAGGAATGCATCTGAAATTGATAATTGTACTCTATAATCATTCTTTCTGTTTTACAGGAGGTGGTGAATATAGTGAATTGGCGCCACAGCTCATCTTCAGTGGTAGACCCCTTCCACATGTGTTCCTAGCCAAACCTTTCCCGAGGATTATTTTCTTCACTGGCCATGCATTTGGACTGAAAAATGAATTTCATTCTCAGACTTCCATTAAGCTTTGCTTATTTTACATATGTTTGAGATTTGACCGTCTACAGTTTGGCTGGGATCAGGGCAGAATCTTCTTTCGTTTTCTTTGGTTTTGTGCTCAGTTGGAATTGAGATTTCCAGATTGGCCAAAATGGCGAAGTGGCTGAAGGACTATTTGAGTTTTGGGAGCAAGAGAATGCCCCCTCAGCCACCGAAGCCAGACTACACAGAGAGTGAAATACTCAAAGCTTACCGTGTGCAGAAGAGCTTGGACTTTGAGGACCCATATGAAGACTATGAACACAAAAGCAGGAGCGATAGTGGCTCAGCTGAGATGCCGATCGGAGGATTCAGCTCCTTGCTGAAGAACACTGCTTTAGATGTGAAAGTGGTGTCACCTAAACATCGGCTCATCAAGGTGGAATCGCAAGAACTGGGCCGGACCAAGATTCTTCTCAGCTCTGTGTCCTTAGAAGAGCCGACAGAGCCAGTAAGTGGAGTGATGTTGAGCTATAATTTTTCTTCATATTAGTCAATGCCAGCACATTCAGACTAAATACAACCAGCTTATCATTACAGACAATCGTAAACTTCATAGAGTAACTAAAATGTAACTTCATTCAACATTTAGTGCAATAAATCATTAGAATTGTCTGCAAAATTGAGGTATCGGTCCATTGCAGATAATTTTTAAGCAATTATCTGACCATGCTTGATTTCATCCCCAAACATAACCAGTTCTCCTTATATGACCATCATCCAGTTTAACCAGTTATATGCCCCCATATGGTCTCTAGACTCTGGGCATCCTAAGGATATGAACTCTCAATCTCCAGACAAACGTGGAGCTGTGTCTATACTTCTATACATCGTGCTCTGAAAAGTGTGCAGTCATAATAATGTTAGTGTCATTTCACCTAGCTCTACTCATCTCAAATATATGGTCTGTTAGACTTAGATGACTGCATTTGCCTAATACTGAAGAAAGAAGTGTTTGAAGGATTGAATTACAATGCTCAGCAATGCCTGGTGTAAGCTAATCCATTTGTAATCCCTGCATGGATTTTGACCCTTTTGAACTGAGACAGAGGTGTCGGAGCCCTCTGATGTACGGTGGGCTGGGGCACATGAATAATAGATAGAGTTTGCTTAAGCATGCAGAGGGGTCCCATTGAGAGTACTCGCAGGAGCCTAAAAGGTCTCTATTGTTTTTCCTGTGATCCGACACAAGGCACTGGCACAATAGGCATACACAATAGCACACTGGCACATCTGTGCAGTGAGATGTGGCTGCAGGTGCTTTAAACGGACACATTGATTCACTGCACACACTAATCACTGGCCATGATGAGTGAACTGATTAGGTTGGCTTGGGGCAAAGTGTGGTCAGCGGTGCGGTCAAATGTGATGCCAGCTCTTTGATTTGTGCTCTAACTAAGCTTCTTCAGTGAATTAGATCTTAAATGCAGTGTGTGGCCTTACCAGTTTGCAGAATTGCTTAATGTTTCCCATCAACTAAGTGAGAATTTTATATGGCTTCATTCTCATTGAGGACTGTGGAACATAAACAAATTTAAATGAAATTATCAATAATTTTGTTATAAAGGAACCCAATTTGTATTTTTCCACTTCACCATTGTTTGACAATGGTAGATTGCTGCATGTTGCGGCTGCTGGACAGCATTCGGAATGCTGGCTTCTCTGAACCTGTGGCTCGCTGTGCTCGTTTGGGAGACCATATGGCTGCCTTTGTAATTGTAAGAGTGCCAGCTGATGGCGGACTGGCTCTCTGTGCTGAAAGACAAATGCTCCTCTAACACTCTCATCAACACTTTCCACTGGACTCCTTCTGCCTCACGGGCAAGAATGTGTCTTGGTCTTTTTCATGGACAGTTTAGTAGTAGATTGAAGCAAAAATATTAAACTGTTACTATTGAAATTTTTCAAAAGGCTCGTTTTACAGACATCTTTGTTCTAAATATCATGACCATTAAATTAACCAACATAATGAATTGATTCCAGACATGAAGTGAGCCTAAGCAACCATATTGGTGGTGTTCCATCAGAACATCCTGTCTTCTGTTTGGGTCTTCCAGTTTCTTAACAGCTCTTTCATGATTCCTCTGATTGTACCCATACATGTTGTTGCTGACCACCTTCCTCTTTTAACATCAACTGTTCCATTATAACTGTGTCTTTAAGTGAACTGTTTCTTCTCATATTACAAAATAAGAGAGTGTCAGGTTAGTTATCTTAGTGAGGTTTGATTTGCTTGAGGATCCATTTATTTGTTTTCTTTGCTTCTCTCAAAAGTTCAAATATATCAGTGTCTTCCTGTTCAGTTCTGTAAGTGTGAGGCTTTCACATCCATCAAGAAACGTGGAGAAGTTCATCGTCTGGATAATTATAGTAATTGTGTAATAAGAAAAAAAAATGTACAGTTCAGGTTCACCTCTGATAGGTGTCAATTTCTTTTATTTGTCAACTTCTTGGTTTATTTTGGTTTTTTATGCATTACATTTTTGTTCACTGTAATATGGTCTCCCTTGTCTTAGGTTGTCCCGTCAGCCCCACTAATTGGGGACACAGACTACTCGGACCCATTTGATGCTCGCCAGGATCTGCAGCCTGAAAGCCGCCAGGGCCCCGTGACCCCCGAAAACAATGGTTATATGGAGCCATATGAAGCTCAGAGAGTCATCACTGGTCAGTTTACTGGAGCACATCACATGTTCCTGTTGACAGACTTAGTAATTAACTGTTGAACCTAGTAACTAACTGTTGAGTTTAATCAGGTGTGTTTGCACAGAGAAATCACCAAACTGTTTTGACCAAAATCCTCCAAGACTAAGAGAAGGACATGCTAGCTTTATAACTATGAATACTGTCTTTTACACATTGTGATGAGGCTACGATGCTATACTGCATCGATCCTATGATGCAAAATCAGTGTAAGACTCCAAATTATTATGATAACAGGCTGAATGAATGACCTCATTCAGTGGCACTGTTCTTTGTCCCATAGAGTGAGACTGCTTTGAGTATAACAGGAAGTTCCTCATTTGTTCTTTCAGTTTTTTTTGGTGAATATATTATTTTCTGTAGTTTGGTGTTGGCTGGCATCTTCATCCAGTGTCTTCTTGCCTGTTTTTCACACTTGTTTTCAGATCTGCTTGTTCATTCTAGGGTGTTCTACAATGCCTCTAGGGGGTCTGCTGGCTCTATGTGTGTGATCACCCTTGCTTGAGCTTTCTCCAGCCAAGAGAAGTTCAGAAGTGTCACATTAGATGTAGCATAGCATTCAGTTCCCTCACACTACAACCATTTATTTCAACCTACTGTTGAAATGTACAGTACTGTGCAAAAGGCACCTAAGTGCATTATTTTAAAGTGTTTATCTTAGCAATTAGTGTATTTGTGCATCATATAGCATTAGAATAAATGCAAATAAATATAAATACAGTAAGATGTCATTTGATGTGCAGAGTTTGGTTCCAGTTGTTCTCCTTTATGCTCCTCAACCATCACAAGGATTTTGTACGTTCTATGAGTAGTACACTTGACTTAACATAGTGAAGTATTTATGGACCAGAGCAGGTTTTGTATGGTAACTACAAATAATACTGGACTACTGTGAGGAGTGGGAAAGGATTAAACCAACACATTCAGATAGAAAAACACCACTTAGGCCCCGAGTGGCTCAGCAGTTTAAAGCCTCCCATACACCTAACGACTTTGAAAAGATTTTTAACAGACTAAAGTCTGACACCATCTCACATCTACAGACTTTTTAATCACACTGTAGTTGCAGGCTTAAGATTTTGCAGGGTCACTAATTTAAAGACTGCAACTAGATTCTTTTGAGATTATTTCTCATCTGCTTTTGTTTTACATAGAATTAATGCAATAAAGAGTGTAATTATTGCAAAATGTGTATTTATTAAAGCTTTTGTTGTATCAAAAATAACTCAGCGCACAATAAAACAGTGCAAAATCTAAATATAGTAACGTGCATTACAAATACAGAGCTATCAGAGCTCAAAATACTGTCAACATAGGATTCACATCCATGCATTCCTGGTCCTGTGTGTCTGCATGCTCCTCATTTTCTTCAAGCTGTTGGGGAAAACAATAACTTTTAAGATTAAAATTATTGTTAAATAGCCCCATTCAGTAGTGTTTAGTTAGCTTTAGCATAGCACACACACCTGGGATTTTGAAGGCTTCACCAATTTGTCCACTTTTTTCCTTTTGGTCTCTGTTGTGTAGTAAATGGTAAAACACTCTTGCTCGCTCCATTAGGTTTTTTTTTTCTACAGTCCAGGAGAACCGTAGTTTCCGAGCTCTACCTGCTAGACATTTGTGTATTTACTATTTGCCTTTGCGGCTTTCCGTAGCTCTCCCATTGGTTCCCAACAGTATTTGCTCGGGTCAACCAGGGGTCAACTCTTACAACTTGCGATAATATTAAACATGTTTGATTTGATCGGAATGCCTTGACGCGAAAAAGACAGACTAAAACTTTCAGTCCTGACCACCTTAGACTTAACAATCGAGATGACGCGACTGCAACTCGACTCTAGCAAGACTCTTGTGATTTTAGCCCAACTTTGAAAATTTGTCTGCGACTGTAAAATTGTGTGAAAGTCGTTAGGTGTAAGGTAGGCTTAAGACGCTGACACTAACCAGAGGATCACAAGTTTGAATCCAGTTCATGTTGTTTGCCATCAACATCTGAGGCCCAAGAGAGCAAAATTTGGCAGTGCTCTCTCTGGGCTGGTAAATGGCGCTCTCTCCCCATCACTTTCACATTGAAATGTCCGCTGGCTCAGGCGTCTACTGATTGGTCCATTTGGAGCTGGGAATCCTGTGCTTTCCTCCGAGCACGTTGGCTCCCCAGTGACGGTGTATCAGCGGTAGTTGGAAAAGAGGTGGTGGCCGCATCTAACTCAGTGGAGGAGGCTTGTGCTTGACTTCACCCTCCTAGAGTCAGGGACATTGCAAAAGTGATGGGGAGAGTCTACTATAACATTAAGAAGGGAATAAAATTGGCAAAAAATTATTTAAAAAAAGAAAGAAAAACACCACTTATTGTATTAACCTTGTTTGTATTTTATTATAAAATGAGTGATTTCTGAGCAACTTTTTAAATGTAATTTTCAGGTGCCAGAGGTTTTGCACAGTGCTGTATCTCTAAAGAGAAAAGTGCCCAGAAGACTCTTGTCAGAGGCTTGCTAAAAAACACTGAGCTGTGTTAATTGATTAGTAATCTCATTTATATGCTCCATTTATTACTAGAAGTATCCCAATGAAAGTGTCTCTGTGGACTGTTTTCTTGCAGATTTTTCTCCATGATGAAGCCACCTCAGACTGCATTACTCAGGATTTGAATATTCACATGATATTTGCATGCTGTTGGTCTTCACACACTCACCTGAACTAGTTAAGGCCTGCTGTTTGATTTCTTCTCTGTGCGTTCTCCTTATCTGTTAATAAGTGTCAGCACTGAGGTACAGTGGAATCTCTCGGCTCCTTCGCTCCTGTCGGAGACTCTTAACGTCAACATGCCGCCTCCCCCCCCCCTCACCTCAGGGTCCGTCCCCCTGGGGCCTCCACTGTCGCTATGGAGACAGCTGGGGAGCCCACCACAAGAGAGACATTTGAAGGTTAAAGTTTGTCTTGCCCCTTGTTTGTGGACCTTTGCATTTTTCTTCATCTTCTCCCTCTCTGTCTCCATGTCTGTCTGTCTCCCTCTCTCTCTCTCTCTCTCTCTCTCTCTGTGAGAGTGTCTGTCTGTCTCTCTCTCTCTCTTCTCTCTTTCTCTGTGTGTGTCTGTCTGCATCCCTTTCTTCCTGTCTCGCCTCCATGGTGATTTATCTTCTCTGTCAAAAATTCCACATCTCGAGGTGTTTGACTGCAGGCTTGTAACCGGAACTGCAAACACTAGAGACACTAAGAGTGGGCAATATGGCAGAAATGACATTTTTATGATACACATGGCATTTTTGTACCATCATGTAGGGATAAACAATGGGTGGCAAAATATATCATCACAATAAACATTTTTTTCTGAGGTTTGACCATGTGGAACAGATTCAAAACCAGTAGTGTCACATTTAAAATAAAACAATACTACCAAAACATTTTAAAGGTTTGATAAACCTACGTGATTCTACACCAAGTTAATGCTCTACCTAGAATTTTTATTTCAAGCATTGATTTGTTTAAACTTTAGAAAGGTTCTTCCCATTCACACAGCTCGTTTACATTATGTGCCTTTGAAGAAACAGCTACTTTTAAGAGCTTAAGCAGTTTGTTTGATATTAAGTGTATTAAAACTTTTCAGTACTTAAATATGACAATAAATGCAATGCTATTACCTTTCAGTGCTTTTCTTATACTGGCGGTCCTCAATTTACGACATTGATTCGTTCCTACGTTGCGTCGTAAACTGATTTTCGGTGTAAGTCGGAACATACTCATACTGTACATAAATAACATACTGTAAGCACTTATTCTATCCTATCCTAAAATACGTTTAATAATGAAATGAAACAGCAGCGTAACCGTGTATTCTTCCGCCGCGCACACCAAACACAAAACAAGGCTTTATACAGTAAATGGGAGATGTGTCGTAACCACAAAACATCGTAACTCAGGGACGACGTAACCCGAGGACCGCCTGTATTTTTATTTCTAAGTTTTTGCCCATTTTTATTCCCTTCCCAGTGTAATAGCAGCCAATTAGCCCATCCCCTCTGTTAGGACTCTCCCCATCACTTTTTGCACTGTCCCTGACTCTAGGAGGGTGAAGTCAAGCACAAGCCTCCTCCGATGTGTGTGATGAAGCCACCACCTCTTTTCAGACTACCACTGATACACCGTCACTGGGGAACCAACGCGCTCGGAGGAAAGCACAGGATTCTCTGATTTAGTGCTGGGCGATTAAAAACAATATCGATTCGTTTAATGATCATTTTTCCCTCGATGACGATGATAAGCCGGGACAATATCATTTGATAAGCATTAATGTTCATTTCCATTTCACGTCTAAGTAGCTTGACAGTGAGTCCTCTTCACCAGCGCCACCACCTAATCACGCAGCACAGTCAGACTGCACACTGAACTCTGTTGTAGGAGCGCAAGAGAGTGCAAAACAGGGTTAAACCCAGCGCGCGCGAGCAAACGAGCAGAAACAGCTGTGAGGTGAGCAGAGAAACCAGCAAACAACAACGAACTGAGAGACATCTGCACATTTGCACAGCTGCACGAGTCACTCTGCATGCTTCACACTCTTGCGCATGTCTGTCTCTGCTTACCTAACTTTTCTGCTCACTGCATAATTACAACAGGAAATACGTTGGAGGTCAAAGGTTTGCTAATATGTTAATTACAGTACATTAACAGTTCTAAAGATTTAAAACTTTGCAGTAGGAATGTCGGTAACACTTTATAATAACTTTCATTAATAAGCCATTAACTAATGATTAATAACTGAACAAATTATTAGTTCATGAGAATTTGAACATGAACAAATGTTTATAAACGACGGTTAATGTAGTTACTAATGATTATATAACTAATTAATTGTTGCAAATGTTAACACATCATTAGTAAATCATTTGTTAATGAAATTCTCATGAACTAATGATTTGTTCACAGTTATTAATCAATAGTTCATGAGCTATTAATGAAAGTTATTATAAAGTGTTAGTAAAATGTGTGTTTTCTATCTTGTTAATACTTTGTTACATTGTTATATTTTTACGCCTTTGCAGGGCACATAGAATACTATATTTTGTTATTTAAAAATTTGTGAATTAGACATTTTTACCTCCTCTGGGCAGGGGAATCAAAAGGTAAATTTACTAAGTTTAGTTCCAGTGAAATCTATAACTGTATTTGAGTCATTTGCATTCTGTGTTCCTGTATATTATGTTCAAATAGTAACATTTCATGTATTTAGTCTGATGTTTTTAGAAATATGTTGTTTAAAACTATGACAGTGTTAGAAAATGTAACATTGTGATAATTATCGAGATTGATCAATATAGAAACATTTATCGTGATAAAAGTTTTGGCCATATCGTCCAGCTCTACTCTGAATGGACCAATCAGTAGACTCCTGAGCCAGCGGACATTGCAATGTGAAAGTAATAGGGGGAGAGAGAGAGCACCATCTACCCGCCCATAGAGAGCACGGCCAATTTTTGCTCTGTTGGGTCCTGGCTGTTGATGGCAAACAACATGACTGGGATTCAAACTTGCGATCCTCTGGTTATAGTGTCAGTGTCTTAGCCTGCTGAGCCACACGGGGTCCCCAGCTTTTAAGTTTTCTCTATTTTTTGTATGGATTACACAGAACAGATGTCATTTAACCTGTACAAATGAGATCTATTAAACATTTGTCATTTAAAGATGATAATGAGTGTTAATAGTTTATAGCCAGATTATGGATTTGGTGTCAACTATCGTGGCACTACACTTGGTATCAATTAAAATTCTTGTATTTCTTTTTCAAATGCTCCCCTTAGAAAGTGCCAATAGAGAACCAAACGATCCCAACAAGCTTTCTTACTGTTTAATGTGAATAATGTTTAGTATCGCTGTAATGCATCCGTATCAGACTCATCTGCGCAGGAAAGCACTTCAGTTTTTTTCTCTTTTGATGATTGGCTCATAGCTGTTGAGTGCGATGGAAATCGAAATGGACGTGAAAATGGCTGCTCGGTGAGATGAGACATTAAAACATGTTCAGTGTTGAAGCTCATATCTGTCCCAATCTTCTTTTCACGCCATCCTTTTTTCTCTCCCTCGCTCCCTCTCACAGGGGTTTTGTTAAGCCTCTTCATATGAAATCCTGAGCCTCTGCCAAGCTGTGCAAACACAATTTGTCTCTCCTTCAAATTTGTGCCCTGCCACTCCTCAGCACACATTTTCATAATTAATGTCGCCCAGTGAGGGAGCCCAGCTGGGCGATGCAGGAAACATATCGATTTCACGTTACGTCTTGTTTTTCTCATCGCAACCTGTCTGCATCCATTCTAATGAATAAACACCACTGTTTGGCTGGCGGCTGTGCGCACATGCTGTGTTTTGTGCGCTGATGTAGGTCCCGGTTTTATTCCCCTCATTCAGATGGCGGCTGCTGTAAGACCAAACTGAATTTCACCAGGGGAGGCCTTGGGATCTCAAGTGGATGTCAAACACTTTTGTTAACCAAAAGCCTTTTCACCACTTTACATTTCTAAAGTCCATTTACACAAAGCACTTTGAAGTAAAGGGAAGACGTAAGGTCAAAATTCACTCAAGAGTCCAGTTTAAAATCCTTTTTTTAAAAAGAAAGGTGGACACTGGAAAAAATAACCTGTGAGCTGAACATTAAATGTTAAATTTCAGGACTTTGCCAGTTTTCAGTATTTGTCCCAATGCTGGGTGACCTTAGTACAAATCTGAATTGTAAGATGAACCTACATAAAATGCCTTTAGTGATGTGCAGCCTGAAAAAGTATTTCTGGGAGAAGAAATGTAAGGCTATGTTCACATTACAAGCAACATTTCTCAGATCAGATTTAACTATCTTGATGGTTCACATTCACCAATCTAAGTGAAACAGCTCACATGTGCACATTGATACGTGTATACACATCAACTTTGTCACCAACAACAAAAAGCATCCCGTTTGTGCAGGGTGCCATGTGTGCAAAAATACATTCGCCGGTAAAACTTCAGAGTTGGCGGTTTGCAGGGTTTTCGCACTAGATTTTGGGCTAGTTTCCGTTTGTGTAGTGTGACGTTCTGTTATAAAATTGGTAGGAGGTTTGGGGGCAATCCTGTATTTGTGAGCGGACTGATTTGAGTAAAACTGGTAAAACAGACGTGTTAGTAGCTGATGTGTGATGGTGTTTAGCTCAGGAGGACAGTAAACAGATGCTGGACTGTACATGATCAGGTGAAGAAGGCTGTTTTTACAGCTACGTGAGCATATGAGAGAAGCCAACACTGCCTCACCCACTACACACATTTGTACTAACAAAAAGACATGAAATCTGATCTGACCGTCACATTCAAGTCACATGTCCACAGATTGGATATGTATCTGATCTAGAACCACATATGAAAGTGACTCAGATCTATTTTGGAAACTTCAGATTTGACACGTCCACAAAGCCCTGAAAAGATCAGGGGTGCGTTTCCCAAAAGCGATTGAACTTAACGATTTACGAACAACTTTAAGAACGACATAACTTTAAGAACACAATTTTTCCAACTGTTTCCCAAAAGCCTTCTTATCTTCTAAACTTACGAACGAGTCCCTAAGTAGCACTTAGTTGACTCCGCCCTCGTGTCTGCATCAAATAGGCTCGGCGGGTCAACAAACGTATCGTTATGTAAACAATAATTATAAAACCAAACGTCAAAAAAGTATTTAGACTACATACATGCAAAAAAAATAAAAACATTTCACTTGCAGTTGCTGTCCATCACATGCCAAGCCTACCTATAAACAGGCAAATCCTCTTGGTTATGTGTCCATGATTAATCAGTGAATTTGATTGGTTAAGAGTTGACAAGCTTAGTAGGCCAGTTTTTAACCATTGCTTGGGACACAATATATGAATTTACTAAGACTGTTACACTGGAAAACAAACCCCACTGCATTTATGTCATTTATATGTGTATATCAATAAATAATATATTGTACTTTAAGCAGTCTTAGGTTTTTATTTTGTGAAAACAATAATTTCAGCTTAATAAGTACATGTATGTGCAGTATTGAACTAAGCACGCTGGCTCTAATTTACGTGATGTAATAACGCTTCCAAAAGAAAATTTAAATGTTCATGAATTCTTGTTTGTATTAAACACGCGTGTGCGTGTTTGTCAAAGGATGATCAGCGCCCTCTTTCGTTTTACAGACAGAACTGTACGTGAACTTCAAGTTAAGAACAACTTGGTGAGTTACGAGAGGGTCAGACCACTCGTAGATTTACAAACGAGTTTAAGTACGACGTGGGTTATGAAGGCTTTCGGGAAACACTTGTAAATTTAAGAATGTTCGTAAGTACGAGGTTACAAAGTACTTAGTGTTAAGAACGTTTTGGGAAACGCACCCCAGATCTGATCCACATTAAAGCAAAAGATCAGATTTGAGTCACGTCAGCCTTGTAATGTAGCCTAAACATGGTTTTTCTTAATACTTTATTATTAACATCATAAACACATTTCTGCTCATTTGAAGGGCAGTTTTGTGAAAAATTATTTTAAATTATTTTGTGTAGTTTATGTAGTAATCCCTAAGATTTTGGCCATGAAGATTTAGATGGAAAATCCCAAATATTGCAGTGGAGTTTTAGGACGTTAAAAGACTTGATTCAGATGTGCTGAGAGGAAAAAATATGGACTGTCTGGTTGTGCTTCAAGGCTTCATTTGACAAGATCTCTTCACACAACACATGGCAGTAGCTGATTGTTTTCCTGTGCACGTGAAACCTAGCACTAAGTACTCACTGTTGTATTTCCTTTGTTATGGTTTACGTTTGCTGTTCTTGGTCAGAGATACGACAGCCACTTGAGTTGTAGTGAATGATCTTTCCTTTTGCAAGACCCAGTTGTGATGGAAACCTTTCACTCAGGCTTGTGCCAATATTTACTAGCTTGCTAGTTCACCAGCTAGCTATTTGCCTTATGTCTGTGACTGACCAATCACTGAGCTCGATATTAAATACCTCTGCCATGGCCCACAGGCACTGTTTTATAATGAACGTGTTCTCTCAGAGCTGCAGAGGCGAGCTGGAGGCCGGAGCAGAGGGGAAGTTCAGCTGTACGACACTCCATATGAGGAGCAGGGCCTCGGACCCACCGAGCCAGCCGAGGAGGGTAAGGAGAGCAGACTGCCACAGGATGATGAGAGGCCGGCAGATGAGTATGACCAGCCTTGGGAATGGAAGAAGGACCACATTTCGAAGGCATTCGCAGGTAAGAAGCACTTCAGTCTACATGGTGAAAGTGATAGCATCTAATATAGCTCAGTTCACAAAATAATGTCTTCTATGCCTAAAACACAGCATTATAGTCACTTAGAATATTGTGGAGAAAGTTCATTTGTGTTCATAATTTTAATTTAAAAAGGTAAACAGTCATATTTTGCATTTATTACACCTTACAGGGGTTAGACAATGAAAGTGAAACACCTGGTTTTAGACCACAATAATTTTTTAGTAGGTGTAGGGCCTCCTTTTGCGGCCAATACAGCGTCAGTTCGTCTTGGGAATGACATACACAAGTCCTGCACAGTGCTCAGAGGGATTTTAAGCCATTCTTCTTGCAGGATAGTGGTCAGGTCACTACGTGATGCTGGTGGAGGAAACCGTTTCCTGACTCGCTCCTCCAAAACACCCCAAAGTGGCTCAATAATATTTAGACACAAAGACTTGCTGTCTTGGTGACAGATGTGCCAGGAAGACGTGGACCAACAATTTGTCCTCTTTTGAACTCTGGTATGTCACCATAATGTTGTGTGCATTGTAATATACTATATAACTGTGCTCTTACCTGCTAACTGAACCTTCACACTCTGCTCTTACTGGTGCAATGTGACATTAATGAAGATTGGCCACCAGACTGGTCCAATTTAGCCATGAAACCTCCCACACTAACATGACAGTGTTTCAGTTTCATTGTCCAACCCCTGTATACTACAAAATAGAAAATATACCTTATATAATAACTTTACACTTCATAAATGAAAACTAGGCCTCAAAAACACTGTGACATATTTTAAGCATTTTTTAATGCTTAATTATATTAGAACATAACTATTATATAATAACTAATAACTATTATTTTTACGTAATTATTATTATTACATAATAAAATTTTACGTAAATAAGTAAATAAATATATAATAACATAATGCACAAGATTGAATTGAAGTTATGCAGAAGTAAAGCATGGCATCACTTTCTCCCACTCATTCTGTAAATGTGTATAATAAAGCACAGCCAGTTCCTACAGCCACAAAGCACAATAGAAATACACTTTCTCTGCTTCTAAACAGAGAGAGCGCTTCAGAGTGAGACTGATAAATTGAGAGTTACAGATGTGCTGGTTTATAGGAGCATCTCTGGCTAATTTACAGCCTCACTGTCTCCTAATCAAGTGCTCACTTTGGGGCTGCAGCTTTTAACGTCTGTCTACAGGATGTGACCTTTATAGTTTTACTGTGACTGATTCACTGAAATTAGCATCTGAAGTGATTCCTCTTCTGCTGGTTTAACTCTACATTTCAGTGTGGTGCATTAGGCTGCTTTAGATACAAACAAGGGCCTACTGATTTGCTGGAGAGAGAAAGAGACAGAGAGAGAGAGAGAGACAAACACACACACACACACAGATAGAAGGTTAAAGTACTGCTGAACCCCGCCCCCCAACACACACCAACACATACTGTGAGTCTGTTGGAGAAGAATTAATGAGTACAACTATAGGAGAGAGATTCTGTGTGTAAAACAGACAAAGAAGTGGGTATTTGAAGTGTGTGTGTGCATCTCTCTCTCTCTCTGTCTCTGTCTCTCTCTCTCTCTCTCTGTCTCTCTCTGTCTCTCTCTGTCTCTGTCTCTCTCTCTCTGTCTCTCTCTCTCTCTGTCTCTGTCTCTCTCTCTCTGTCTCTCTCTCTCTCTGTCTCTGTCTCTCTCTCTCTCTTTGTGTCTGTTCAGCTGAGTAGTTGTTTACTGGTATGACAAAAGCAGTAAACATATATATGATATATTTAATGAGCTGTAAAGACTATAAATTTAATGAGATATATAATATAAGAAGTCTCTTTCTTATTTTCTCTCTCCTGCAGCAGCACTGGCACACTTTTTTTCTAATAAACCACTGCAGGGTGCTGAGGGGGCAGATTCATCTACAACCCCCCCACCACACTCACTCACTTTCTCTCTCACTCTCTCACCCTCACCCTCCCTTTATAATCACCCTCCCCTCCTCATTCTCTACTTCTCCCTTCATTCTTCACCTCCACATCACACCTTTCCACACACTCATCAGAACTGATTACAGTGAAAGAGTGTGTGAGTGTATGTGTGTGTGTATGTGAGAGAGAGAGAGAGAGAGAGAGTCACAGAGGGAGATCTAGACACAGTCCACACTAGTGCCCATTATGTCTGAATCTGGCCAGGCAGAGGAGTGAAGTGGCATGTTTTCTTTGTGTGTCGTTATTAATGTATTTTTCTGAGTACACTTTCACACAGTGCTGGATCATAGTGTCTGTGCTGGTCTGACAACTATAGATTTTAATTTATAACTATTATTATTATTGATAAATACATTTCCTGTGGTGTATGTGGTCTGATTTCAGTAGCTTTTAAAATACGCACACTGAATAAATTCTGTTTCCTTTCTGTGGTTTAAGTCTGATTGACGTTTACAGCCCTGAAGTTACTGTGTAGTTACGAAAAGTATGGAAAGGTATACAAATACACTGCACCAGTTTAACAGTGTGTTTTGAGAACTTTTAAAGCATTCTTAAGCATTAGGTGTTAAAAACAATGGGGAATGTTTTTAATAGCCAGAGTATCGATGCGGTATTGAGTTTTGTGATACTTCACTTGGTATCAGTATAAAAAAACTGATATTGTCACAGCACTATTTAATTCTTTATTTGCCTCTGCAAACACAAATAAGTCAACACAATAAGAAATAAGTCAAGTTGTGAGGCAACACATTTTTCTGCCCACTAGCTTATTACTTTGTGTTTGTTTACAGCAGGTCAGCTGCTTTACGTCTTGTACATTTATCTGTATGTTTTTGTTTATAGTGCAGCAAGTGAATGAGGCTACGTTCACATTACAAGTCACTTTGCTCAAATCAGATTTTGTGCTCAGATCAGATTTATCTATCTTGACGGTTCACATTCACAAATGTAAGTTAGCTGTATCTGTCTGTAACCTGAACAAATCTGTCCCTGAAGCGGCTCGCGTGCACGCATTGATACATGTATACATGTCGCCTTTGTCACCAACAATACAAAGCATCACATTTGTGCAGGGTTGCCAGGTTTGCAAAAATACAGTCACCACTAAAACTTAAGTGTTGGCAGTTTGCAGGGTTTTTTCACTAACATAAAGAAGGGATTAAATGAGAAAGTAAGATTTGAAGAAGATTTACGTTTTAAAGCTCATTGAAATGTGTCACTTTAGATTTTGTGCTAGTTTCCATTTGTGTGACTTTCTGTTACAAAATCAGTAGGAGATTTGGGGGATCTCTGGGGCAACCCTGTATTTGTGAGAGACTGATTTGGGTAAAACAGACGTGTTAGTAGCTGATGTGTGATGGTGTTTAGCTCAGGAGGACAGTAAACAGGTTGGACTGTACATGATCAGGTGAAGAAGGTGAATAAATGCCAGCTGGCTGCTTTTGCCGTTTTTACAGCTACGTGAGTAAATGAGAGAAGCCAACACTGCCTCACACACTACACGCATGCGTACAAGAAAAGACACATGAAATCTGATCAGACTGTCACATTCAAGTCTCATTTTTAAAGATCGGATACGTATCTGATCTAGAACCACATGTGAAAGTGACTCAAATCTGATTTGAAAAGACAGGTCAACACAGCCCTGAAAAGATCAGATTTGAGTCACTTCAGCCTGTTGTGAACGTAGCCTGAGTTTGTTGACAGTCACTTTGGTATCATGTATGAAGGTTAATAAAACACACCTGTCTAACGGAGTAATCAGTGTAGTTTAAAGTCCCAGTGCTGTTATGCTCTATATCTCGTAGAACATCTCTGGCCCAAATCTCTTGGTCAAAACAAACTGTAACCAGTTCTGTAATAGCAGTGCACATTGTCTGATGGGATATTGTTTGTAGAGTTGTTTGAGTGATCTTGTTCTTTTAGGTGCTAATTTAGAGCTTGAAGTAAAAATAGCTCATTTTGAAGCGTAGTAGATCTTAAAATAAAAATATTAGGTCCAATATTCAGGTTTTTGTTTTTGTTTTTTCATGTGAAGTTCTCAGTATGTGTCCAAAATAAGACCTCTACAGTTTGGTTATCTGAGCGAGGTTTGATTTGGTTGAGGGTCCATTTATTTGTTTATTTGCTTTGCTGTCCCAGGTTCTCTCAGAAGTCTTATCCAGCACCAAATGCTCTTCCTACCCTGCATTTTACTGTCCAGCATTCACATCCATAAAGAACCACTGAGAAGACAAGAGAAGAATTTAGTTCCTATTGAACAGCAATACTTTATTACTAAACACTGTTGAATGACCTTTTTTGCCACTGTTTGAACAATTTTGCCTGGCCTGGCAGTCCTCAAAGTGTGTGTGTGTGTGTGTGTGTGTTTGAGTGAGAGAGAGAGAGAGAGAGAGAGAGAGAGAGAGAGAGAAATAAAGCCATTGGTGGTTTGTAAGAGCTGGAATGTCAGGCGGCTAGACGCAAGCCCATGGGAAAGAAGACTAGACCCACTGTCAATTTATTGCTCTGTCTTGCTCTCTTTCTCTCTCTCTCTCTCTCTCTCTCTCTCTCTCTCTCTCTCTCTCTCTCGCTCTTCCTCTGACAGTAATGAAAAGACATGTCTTGAGCAATTCCATTTTTTACAGGCACACTGGGAAACAGAGACAAGTGACAGGGAAGTGAAGGAGGACTAATGCCACACTTAGGAGAGGAGAGAGATGGAGAGAGAAATTACCACTTTGGAGGGATAAACAGCTAAGATGAAACTGATTAAAAAAGATGATCTGTAATGGAAGCAGTAAGTGTTAGCAGCTTTCCTGGACTACAGCATAGCTACGTTACCATTAATTACTACAGCAGTGTTTGTGTACATTTTTCCCAGTAGATGCAGTGTGCTCATTTAAGACATGCTGATATGGCAGCTGTGCGTTATTGTTATGGAGTGGCAGTAATAGTGAAAGATGGAAGTAGTGAAGGTTACTCTTACTTGAGAGCAGTAGTCTAATGATGGTCTCTGAACAGTGTGCTGTGGTTTGATTTTCAACCAGAGAGATGTTTAGGCAGTAATGTACAGTGACATAGCTACAGGTTATCTGTCTATGTGTGTTTATTATAGCTGAGGGATGACCTTTATAACTCGTACAGCTCTCTCTCAACTCGTACAGCTCTCTCTATTTATATTTCTCCCTCTCTCTCTCTCTCTGTGTGTGTGTGTGTGTATGTGTGTATTATGAGGAAATGATCAGTGAGGGAGAGAGCATGAGCAGAGGAGAACAAATCAAAAATCATAATAGCAAATTAACCAAATATCTTGTTACTGCACACGTTAAGAAGCAGAGATGAATCCTTACCAAATGCAGACTGACTGATCATAACCTTGGATTCAAAAAGTCCTGGCTGCACAAAGAGGAGTAAATGTGTGGCCACTACAGGACAGGTCAGGTATAGAAAATATTTTGATCGAATTTTAAACAATTTTAGCCATTTAAAGAATCTTAATGAAGTAAAGACTGACTGATGCTTTGGCCTTTGTCAGCTTTACAGGAGCTGGCAGGTGTGTGTGTGTGAGTGAGAGTGTGTGTGTAAGTGAGAGTGTGTGTGTGAGTGAGAGTGTGTGTGTGAGTGAGAGTGTGTGTGTGAGTGAGAGTGTGTGAGTGAGAGTGTGTGAGTGAGAGTGTGTGAGTGAGAGTGTGTGAGTGAGAGAGTGAGAGAGTGTGAGTGAGAGAGTGTGTGAGTGTGTGAGTGTGTGAGTGTGTGAGTGAGAGAGTGAGAGAGTGAGAGAGTGAATGAGTGAATGAGTGAATGAGAGAGTGAGTGAGAGAGTGATCCACACAGCTACATAATAAATATAATATACAGCTTCTTTACAGACACACAACTTTGCAGCTCTGACACACTTTTTGACCCTGCTGCTATTTGTGCTGCCTTTTGATCTGATTGCTTCATTCACTAATATTTGAAATGTAGAACTATGTTTAAAATGTACATTTAGGCAAGTAATTACATGCTAAGAATCTCATTCTCGAAAGTAGCTTTCAGCTTGAAAGTACAATTAAGCAAATTTCATCTGAAATTACTAAATAATAATAATAATAATAATAATAATAATTATTATTATTATTATTATTATTATTATTATTATTATTATTTTATTATTATTATTATGATAATGACTACAAATAAGTAGTTTTTTATTTGTAACAACAACAAGCAGTAGTGGTATTATTGTCTATTATTATTATTATTATTATTATTATCATTGTTATTATTATTATTATTATTATTATATTATTATTATTATTATTATTATTATTAGAGATTCTTCTTTAGTTTCATGTTTTGCTAGTGTCCTTACTTGTAGCATGACTTGCAGTCCATTTAGGATGTACAGGTAGTCGTGCTCCTTCAGGATGGCACATTCATATCTGCCATCACAAAAAGTCTTGAAATAACTTCCAGCAGTCTCAAGAGCATGGACAAAATATTAGGACATGGGGCGTTACATGAAAAGACCTGGAGAGGGCCGTAGAGTGGCATCACCACAGTACCAGAACCGTTATGTGCTCTTTTGTGTGAGGAGGAGCATTGTCAGGTCACTGGTTTGCATATTTCAGAGCAGGCTGTCAGAAACAGACTCCATGAGGGCCCAACATCCTCTATTGGGACCTGTGCTCACAGCTCAGCACCGTGCAGCTTGATTGGCATTCACCAGAGAACACCAGAATTGGCTGGTCCACCATTGGCGCCCTGTTCTCTTCACAGATGAGAACGGGTTCACACTGAGCACTTGTGACAGAGTCTGGAGACACCGTGGTGAATGTTGCATCATCCAGCATGGCTGGTGGGTCAGTGATGGTCTGGGGAAGCATATCCTTGGAGAGGTCACACAAACCTCAATGTGATGGTTCCCTGACTGAGGTGGGGGTAAAATCTGCAGTGCCATTGTCTCTCACTTACATGCCACTGATTTGTCTGTGTGTGTTTAAACCCCCAAACACTAGTTAGCAGTGTTTATAATCTATCTTCAGTTATGTGGATGTCGTATGGTGTGTTGTTACTGCAGACAGTCTCTAGCAGAGCTATTGGAGTATAACGATTCCACTTTGAGAGCAATTTTATAACACATAGCAATGAATCATGAGGTGTATTATTTGTTCACAATGACAGTCACTGATGCTGCAGGTGTGTGTGTGTGTATGTGTGTGTGTGTGTGTATTAACTGAGCATGGGTGGGGGGTTATTTCCTGATACAACCTGTCCACATGAGGCCATTGTGTGACACTGGGCATCAATAATGCACCCAGAGCAGAGAGAGTGGTGTGTGTGTGTATGTGTGTGCTGTCTGACTTCAATAATTAAAACAGACAAGCAGGAGATGTATGGAGCTGTCTGTTTCTTTCTCCTGTTCAAGCACTCCTTTTTAAAGAAGAAATGAGGGCGTCATGGCTGGTGGTCTCTCTCTCTCTCTTACGCGCACACACACACACACACTCATACACAGAGCTCCCCTGGCCATCTCTTCATGTAATCCTGTTTGAGTGTGAGATGTGACTGTGTGCATTACAATGACACACTGGTGTGGTTTGTGTGTAATAAGTGCAGTAGGATGGAGATGGTAATAAGTTGTTAGGCTGCATTTTGTTTCTCTATTCATTATCTCGCCTGCTGATTGTCCCCAAGGATCACTGGCTTTCTGTCTGCCTTATCTTGTTTTTTCTATTTTCTCTCTTATCACATCTCTATTCACTCTTTCCTTTACATTCTAATTTCTGTCTTTTTCTTCCTCTCTTTGTCTCTCATCCCCTGGTGCTGGTCAGATTTGAAGGAGCTGGCTGACTTGCCCTGGCCTCCTCCAGTAGGCCAGCTGGAGGAGGAGCCCTCTGAGGGTGAGCAAGGTGACCCCGTGACCCCTGCTGACCTCAGACCCTTTCTGTCCCTCCATGTGTCCTGCATATATCCTGCGTGTTGTGTCAAAATCCAAGCATGACTACAGCAAAACACTTGATTTCCCACAATCCCCCACTTTCTCCTTACTTTGTCACTTTTATACTTCTACACAGCCTTTATTATAAAAAGCACATTTCTTTTTTTGCAATTTGATGTACTGTATTGTAAATTTACAATATTTTCCAAACTAATCTGCAAACACCAGCCTGTTTTTCATTATTTGTGTTTCTGACATCAACACATTTACATATTACCGCCCACTCAG
>BRDA01000381.1:19672-35894 GCA_036984385.1 Crenuchus spilurus | reverse complement strand
ACAGTAGATAGTATATTTGATTAATTTCTGTGATCTTATGCCACCACTGCTGTTTTAGTGCTGTTATAGTTTACTGTGTGCACTGTCACTGAAGATAAACTGTCCTTAGAAATGTTCATTTATCATTTACTTGACTTATTTTTCAAAATCAACAGTTATAAGTTATTCATGTAAGAAGTAAAATGCATGATAGGACATACATATGTGTAAATGAAGGGTTTGCAGTAATGTTATTGAAGCAGTTTAGTCAGTTGCTGGAGGGACAAAAACACAGGCTACTTTTCTTATTTTCTCTTCTTCAACATCCGTCTTCCTCGTTAGTGTATTTCATGTTCATATTTAGATATGACGCGTTCTATTGAGTGTGGCCTAGGCTGCTAACCACTATCACACATACGCGTGTCGAATTGATTGTTCATGCGCTCGATGCGTTTGGCCTAGAAGCCCGGTGACGTATTTGTGAGTGTTTGTTCACTTTTCAATCGTATTCGTTAGTAAGAAAACATAATATTTCAAAACGTACCCGTAATAATTTAAATCTTATACATACGTGTATGATTTAGTTTGTGCATGTGAGAATTTTTAACAGTGATCTTACTCCATAGTTAATACGACTTCTGCTCCTGAACCTCTGCGAACAGCGTCTGCAAATCAGGGCCGTAGGACGTCACTTTCATCATATACTGGCTTTCGGCGAGTCTGACGCCGAAAAATATGTACAATTTAATATTTCAAGCTCACAATAATCTTCCAATTTAGAACCACTACAATAAAAAAGAACGAAAACAAATAAATACAACTTCAATTAAATACTTATAATTTTTTTCCCAAGCCACACGGAGCCGCAGCGTAAGGATGAAAGAGCCACATGCGGCTCTGGAGCCGCGGGTTGCCGACCCCTGGACTAGATTATCAGGTGCTAGCCTGCTACAAGCAACCAGAGACAGATGGCATTGGAGAGAAGTGACTCGTCTGTGCAGCCTACCATCGCGAAGCGATGACGGCGTATGACATGACATGACATGACATGCCATGCCACATTTACTCATACAGATATGTAGCCTATAGACAAGCCTAAGACTATGGTTGTCCGAGTATTTAGTAAACCAAAGCCAAATGAGAGTGAGACGGAGTCTAAAATAAATGTAGTCTTCTTTTGTAGAAGTTGTAGAAGTTTTTTGTTGTTGGTTTTATTGGTCTTTTCTGTCATTCATTACATTTTCCTTTAAACATTTAACCAACAAGTTACATTTGAAATCAAATGAATCTGCAGCATCAAGGCCACTCGCTGTGAGCACAAGTTATGACTGATTTACCATCATGTTTAAAAGCTGGAGATTTACCTGAGAACGCAAGTCTCTTCGACTCCATGGTACTCCTTTCACTTCAACACTCGTTTGTACACAACAAAAAGTAATCACTGTATTCTTGCTTAAACATTGAAGATATTGTCAATAAATGGAAAAGTGAGTAAATAAATGTACTTCTTTAACTGAAGCTCAGTTGAGATTTGGTGAGACCAGTAGCAGAGAGTACACTTTTCAATTCCAAGACGATAGGAAAGCTGCAGCACCTGCTAAACAGGTCTGGGTCTGGTCAGTACTTGGATGGAAGTTTTTCTGTTGGTCAAAAGGAGTTGCTATTGCTGGATCCCAAAGCTCCAGTGCGGTGAAGGGAACACTGTCCTGTGTAAATGTCTCTGTCTTTCTGGTTGAGGTGACTCTCCGAAATGTCAGAGCTTTGAGTGTCGAAGACCAGACTTAAGCTGGTCTAGAGTACAGTTACAGTGTGAAAGCACTGGATTTAACAAGTAATACTTACATTTGAGGAACTGGTAGCATTCATCTTCTGAACTCTTAAGATGATAAAAGCCAGAGCAAGCGGCACAGCCCAAACTATCCATTTAGTGTCCATCATCTAAAGGAAAAGGATCACAGTGAAAGATTAATTAATAAATTAGAAGAACTTCATTTAAAAATCCATAAACTGCTAAGTAACAAACAGAGAAGGACTCACCGTTCTTTAGTCATATAGGAGTATAACGAGTGCTGCACTTTCTCACCAGCTTTCTTCTGAGAATGTGATACAGGTGGACAGTTCATAGCATCACTCCTGAAAGGCAAGAACTGGAACAATGAAAGTCTCCCTTTCTTCATGTAAGAGGAACAAAAGGAGGACAAAAGTCATAATGAATTAAAGAGGAAAATAATGACTCACTCAACCACAGAATCAATGCTCTACATGATCAAATAACCCTCGTTATTGAAGCTCCAAAACCAAAAAATCAATATGTTATCATGACAAAGTCACATAGCATTCATGGTACATGATACTATGGGTTTCACAGAACACAATACTCGACTCTGACCCTTTTTGTCAAGCACTGCAGATCCTGTGTTCTCCACTGATGTCATAATGTAATGCAGAACTGGCTGGACCACTTTCTTACCATGTAATTCATCTCATATCCAAAAGCTCTTTAATGCAAAGCTCAGAAATCATATTTACCAGCCAAGAAACGGCCAAACTTCCCTTCAGATGGGAGCTGTGAGGATAGCATTGCTAACAAACTCAATAGTCATCTAGAAATCCCATTTGTAGAAACATTTGATACAAATACAATAAAAACTGCAATTTGTGAATTCACTTGAATGTCTATTTAACAGACAAAACATTTTCAGTCTTTTCAATGACAAGAGGTGAGATATGACTGAAAAGGTGCAAGTCACACTGTTCTGGAAGGTTCACATTTAGCAGTTTACCTGGTAACAGGTGACATCTTCAAGAGCCTTAAGCTAAGTCTGAAATCAAACCTTATTTACAGTTTATTGTGTTTAGTGTGTCAGACAGTTTGTAGTGTTTTGTCTGAATTCTCAGTGAACAACTTGGTTCCTTGTATGTTGACAAAACTAAAGAGATTGTTGTTGACTGTGGAGATTATCAGAAACATCAAATTCCTTTGTGTTCAAGTGATGGAGAGCCTCACCCGGTCCCTCTCATCCATAGTACCTTCTACAGAGGAACCATAGGGCATCCTGAGCAGCTGCATCACTGTCTGGTTTGGGAATTGCATTTCATTTGACCACAAGACTCTCCAGCATATAGAAGATCTCTGAGGTCTCTCCTATCGCTCATGGACATTTACAATAAGTGCTGTATCTCTCCGTGTTGTGGAGGACCCATCACATCCATCACATGGTCTCTTCACCCTGCTCCCTTCTGGTAGAAGATACCGCGGCATTCAGACCCTCACTGCCAGAGGCGGATTTAGAAGTTCTGGGGCCCCAAGCAATGTCATGTCTGGAAACCCTGATCAAACGGTACAGGTCTGGTACAGGCATAAACATAAATTAAAATATTTTTATTGATTACTAATAAACATTACTTATTATACATAACTTTTAAACATTACTTAAACATTATTATTCATAATATTTTATTAGGAATTCCTAGTTACTATTAATAACATACTAATAATAACTATAATCATTATTATTAGTAGTAAAATAAAATTATATTAATCATTAATAAAATATTAATTATTACATTTTAATAAACTGTTAAAATAATGTAATATAAAATTATAACCTAATTCTGTTACACCTTGATAATCAACTTTGCTTCAATTCATTAGCATCAATTACCTCAAAACCAAAGACCTCATTTACATAAAATTATACCTCATTTTTAGTAAAAATAAGCAGAAATTCTGAATTATTATTATTATTATTTATTTTTTTATTTTTTTACATTTATTTCTAGTTTTTTTTTGCCAATTTTATCCCCTTCCCAATGTAGTAGTAGCCAATTAGCCCATCCCCTCTGTTAGGCCTCTCCCCATCACTTTGCAATGTCCCTGACTCTAGGAGGCTGCAGGCAAGCACAAGCCTCCTCCGTTGTGTGTGATGCAGCCACCACATCTTTTCAAACGACCGCTGATTCACCATCACTGGAGAGCCTAACTCGCTCGGAGGTCCCCAGCTCCGATTGGACCAATCAGTAGACGCTTGAGCCAACGGACATTGCAAAGTGAAAGTGATGGGGAGAGTGAGAGCGCAATCTACCCGCCCAGAGAGAGCACGGCCAACATTTGTTCTCTTGGTCCCCGGTTGTTTACATGTCACTTAGAGACATGTAAATGGATGGCTTATCACAGACTGGTAGCTGCACGCACACAGACACAGATTGTAATGTTAATGTTAATGGATTTTAATATGAAACCTCTGATATTAAAATACAACTATCTGATGTGAAACAGGCAGAACAAACACTCAACATGTTAACAACTTACATTGGCAGGTGAACACGGACTACTGGTGGCCAAATCGCAAAACACTGGTTTGCAAGTCCAGACACTGTTTGATGGAGTGACCGCTGGAACGGCCAATCACACACTAGCAAGAAATGGCAAAGCCAATCGATGAGCTTGTGGGCCGTCTAAAGAGAAATAGTCTACCAACTGAGTGGCCGTTTTATACTGGGTCCTAGTGCTCGACCCATTTCTTTTTAATATAGTGTTTTCTTCTTAATATACACTGTTTTTGGATAGAAAATCTGCAGAGAACTTTTGAAAAAGCTGCTGTCCCCCAGCCCCCTCCCAAATTACACCCATGGTGTACGGTATGTCTTTAGTGTGCAACAACAAAAACAATTATGCCTTTAGTTTCTTTTTTTTTGCCAACCTCTTTTGGCCAGCAGGGGGTCCCCTGATCTCCGGGGCCCCAAGCAACTGCGTGGTTTGCGTGTTGGTCAAGTCCACCACTGCTCACTGCTAGACTATCCAGCAGCTTTATCCCTCAGGCTGTTGATGTAGATGTTCTGCTTGAAAAAACACTTAATTTAATCAGATCATTCAGGGTTTTCAGAACTGTATGTAAAGAAATGTAAAGTATGAAAATTTATGACTCACAATGTCAAAGGCTATAATAAGATCAAGGAGGATGAGGATATTAAGAATCAGCATCGGCAGACAATAAGATCATGGCAGGTTGTGAAAGCCAGCTTGGACAGTCAGAATATTGGATATAACTTGCTAGAGATGTTCATCAGCTTCATTTGTGTCAAAGGCACAGATATGTTTTCGATCTGCTGAAAGATGCCTCACCGTCTTTTCTTTTTTAGGTGACTACTGAGTCAGTTTTCGCCTCACAGCTCCAGTTCTAAAAGAATAAAATTGGGATGTCTTGGCTGACATAATGGTAAAATCATGGTTGAATGTAGCTGAAGAGGTCTGAATGTTTGTTCTCCAACTGGAGAAACTGGTATATATAATGGGGTAATTACTGTTGTCAGTATGTAGAACTAAATCCAACAGCAAACACTGATGACAAAGACATGTTAGAACCGCAGTTTAGAACAAACTCCATCTTCTGGCTCAACCTTGTGATACATTTCCATCGCATTTGTGGATATGGCATCCATACATGGCACAAGTGAGTAAAAGCCACAGCTGATATTTAGTTAGACTAGTGACGTGTGACCACAGACCACACCTTCAATTAAAGGGTCAAAATGAAAGAGTAGACGGGACTGTGCCAAACAAAAACAAAATGATAAAATGTAAGAAATGTAAATATATCTGCTCACATCTCAGCTGGGCTTTTCTCCTATATTAAACATATTAAACCTCTATGTTGCCTCTATGATCACATTCAATGGTGCATGGCACATTGGAGAGGTGTTCTCTTCACAGATGAATCCCAGTTTTCACTGTACAAGGCAGATAGCAGACTGCATGCTCACCCACATGAATGTGAGCATTTGCCGACTCATCTTGGTTAGGAAGATCAACTGTATTAAGGTGGAGACCCTAATTAGAACAACCAGCATGCAGAGGAGCTTCCTTGAGACAGTTTCTAACAATTTGTGCTGAAATTCTTTGGTTATGCAAACCGATTGTTGCAGCAGCTGTTCAGGTGGCTGGTCTCAGACAATATTGGAGGTGAAGATGCTGGATGTGGAGGTCCTGGGGTGGTGTGGTTATACGTGGTCTGTGGTCAGGAGGTCGGTTGGATGTACTGCCAAATTCTCTGAAATGCCTTTGGAGATTGCTTATGGTAGAGAAATGAACTTAAATTCATGGGCAACAGCTGTGGTGGACATTCCTGCAGTCAGCAAGCCAATTGCACGCTCCCTCAAAACTTACAACATCTGTGGCATTGTGCTGTGTGATGAAACTGCACATTTTAGAGTGATCTGTTATTGTGGCCAGCCTAAGACACACCCGTCTTATTATGCCACACCTGTGAGGTGGATGGATTATCTCGGCAGAGGGCAAGTGCTCACTAATACAGATTTAGACAAATTTGTGAACAATATTTGAGAGAAAAAGGCCTTTGTGTACAGAGAAAAAGTCTCAGATCTGTGAGTTCAGCTCATGAAAAGTGGGAGCAAAAACAAAAGTGTTGTGTTTATATTTTTTTCATTGTATTTACTGCTGGTATCAGCATTGATCTTCCCTGTTGTACAGTTTCTGTTGTGGAAAATTATGAAAGGTGATGGTATGAATGGTATGGAGGCTACGTAATATCGAGGCAATGCAAATTAAGCTCAGAGTCATACAGTATGACTGGTTTAAAGAGTGATTATAAAAATGAGACTAGTTGCTTTGCGCTGGAATACTGCGTTTGTATTTACTCTTCGACAGCACAACTTATAATATCCTTTCTTCTATGGTGAGTACACTTGTAGACTTAAAATAATATAGTATTGTTCCACTGAAATCAATGAATAAGGATAATGATAATACACTTGTTTATACTAAATGTAGACAATGGCATCTTCACTGTACTCCAATGTCCTGAAAGTGCTTACAGAAAGAGGACAAAGTGACCAAGGACCAGTCACGTCCAGGACAGTCACCTACCCAGACAGTCTTGGTGATGATAAGGAAAGAAAGAATGAGTACAAAAAAACAACCTTGAAGGAAAACCCAGAGATACTGTATGCAGACTACAGAACAGCCAGAATTAAAGGGACATTTAAGGCCGATCTGATGTTTTACACACAACGCTCCTGCGCCTGGTTCTCAACTCTGTGTCAAATGTTCACTTACTGTAACAATAAAAACATCCAGGATGCCAGGCAGATTAAAGTCTACAGCTGTCCAGACAGCAAAGCTATTTTAACCATCAACATTTATGACAGTGGCATTATAATGGTGCAGGGTGTTGATATAAATCTTCAGGAGTTTGAGGAGAATTTTCAAAACCTGAAGGCAGTTGTAGAGCTGAAAAAGGTTTAAAGGTTAACATCCAGCCACTCTTCCTCAGTCCACATGTTTACATGATTTTAAGGTCATATATATGTAGTCACCTTTCATACATAGAAATGTCTGATGTTTTAGAAATAAGCTATGGATTTTATTTAGATATAAATTCATTTTATTGGTCAAAGGGTATAAAAATGATACTGAACTAGTATATTTTCTGTAAGTTAAATATAAGTAATATATTCAGGTACAGTATGTACTTGTTTTCATTTCTATGTTGATGTTTCTGTTGTTGTTTATGTAATGTTATTGTACTTATATTGTACCGATATACTGTAACACTTCATTTGAAGACTACTTACAAATATACTACTATTCAAAAGTTTGGGGTCATACTTTTACCCCAACAGAAAATATTTTTTTCTAAAAAAATCACTAAAGTAGATATTTATGCATTAGTATCTCCTGTTATAGTGATTAATAGTATTTACTGAGGTTGTTTATGGACTAATATCTCCTATTCTAGTGATTAGTAGTCTTTATTGAGGTTGTTTATGGACTAATATCTCATATTCTAGTGATTAATAGTGTTATTGAGGTTGTTTATGGACTAATATCTCATATTCTAGTGATTAATGGTGTTATTGAGGTTGTTTATGGACTAATATCTCATTTTCTAGTGATTAATAGTGGTTATTGAGGTTGTTTATGGACTAATATCTCATATTCTAGTGATTAATAGTGTTATTGAGGTTGTTTATGGACTAATATCTCCTATTCTAGTGATTAATAGTGTTTATTGATGTTGTTTATGGACTAATATCTTCTATTCTAGAGATTAATAGTGTTTATTTAGGTTGTTTATGGGCTAATATCTCCTATTATGGTGATTAATAGTGTTTATTGAGGTTGTTTATGGACTAATATCTCATATTCTAGTGATTAATAGTGTTATTGTGGTTGTTTATGGACTAATATCTCCTATTCTAGTGATTAATAGTGTTATTGAGGTTGTTTATGGACTAATATCTCCTGTTATAGTGATTAATAGTGGTTATTGATGTTGTTTATGGACTAATATGTCATATTCTAGTGATTAATAGTGTTTATTGATGTTGTTTATGGACTAATATCTCATATTCTAGTGATTAATAGTGTTATTGTGGTTGTTTATGGACTAATATCTCCTATTCTAGTGATTAATAGTGTTTATAGAGGTTGTTTATGGACTAATATCTCATTTTCTAGTGATTAATAGTGGTTATTGAGGTTGTTTATGGACTAATATCTCATATTCTAGTGATTAATAGTGTTATTGAGGTTGTTTATGGACTAATATCTCCTGTTATAGTGATTAATAGTGGTTATTGATGTTGTTTATGGACTAATATGTCATATTCTAGTGATTAATAGTGTTTATTGATGTTGTTTATGGACTAATATCTCATATTCTAGTGATTAATAGTGTTATTGTGGTTGTTTATGGACTAATATCTCCTATTCTAGTGATTAATAGTGTTTATAGAGGTTGTTTATGGACTAATATCTCATTTTCTAGTGATTAATAGTGGTTATTGAGGTTGTTTATGGACTAATATCTCATATTCTAGTGATTAATAGTGTTATTGAGGTTGTTTATGAACTAATATCTCCTGTTATAGTGATTAATAGTGGTTATTGAGGTTGTTTATGGACTAATATGTCATATTCTAGTGATTAATAGTGTTTATTGATGTTGTTTATGGACTAATATCTTCTATTCTAGTGATTAATAGTGTTTATTGAGGTTGTTTATGGACTAATATCTCATATTCTAGTGATTAATAGTGTTAATAGTGTTTATTGATGTTGTCTATGGACTAATATCTAACATTAGTAACATTATGAAGCTTTATGACTCTGGTCTCACCAGTTATTTAAATATGAATTATGATGCATGATGTCACTTTGTGTTAAGAAGCATTATGCCACAGCTGTGTGATTATAAACACGGGTCAATTGTAATAAAGCAGACTCAGTGCCCTTATGATGCATTATGAATACCAGATTCAGTGGAAAGAAGAAGTGTCTCTCACATGCCCAGGCCATGTTCACCTCAGGTAACTAAGGTGGTGATGTCAGTCTCTGTCGGGGACTGCGCGTCTGCTGGGCCATCTGCTGGGCCATTCTTCCACTGTATAAAGAGTTTTACAAGCTATTATTACAGACACAATATGAGAGATGACAATAGACTAGCAGCGTTGTTACACTCTGTGAGTCGTGTTTATTTTTATCCTTTTATCTTTGAAGTGGAAACTTTATACAAAGAGGAATGACGGTCAAAACTTTATAGTATGATAATGTATAGTCTGGTAAGAGGTAATGAGGTTCTCTTTGGGCTTACAGGTCCGATATTATAAACCTTTTTCACAAGTTAACCCAGGTAGAGTTGACAGATATCTAAATATATAATAATTGATAGCATCCTGTGAACACCAAGGAAGGACTATAAACTGCAGCAACACATGAGCTGCTGTCTCTGACTTTACATCTACTATATGAGCTCTTAAACCAGCACAATACAGCAAAACATCCGTCTCCACTAAGCAGACCTGCCATCCTGCTGCCTCTCCTTTGGTATTCTCTTCTGAGCCTTTCCCCCCTTTTGTTACACCCTCTACAGACAATATAATGTCACTATTTACACAGAAGCACAGACAAAAGCAAATAAGGACCAGGTTCCTCAGTAGAAACTGTGCTTTGTCCAAAGTGATACTCAGTTTCATCCCAAAAACTGTGTTGGACACTTTAGTTGAGGGCACACTATGGGATTCATGCACTGGTTGCATAATCAGGTGGATAACTTTGGTGGAAAAGCTTCCATTGGTTTCAGTGACCAACCAGTGCAGGCAGCAATACAGGGCTGAGCATTTCTGAATGGAGGTTTTCCTCCAGTCTAGGTCTAAGCTTAATCCCTGTATGGGAAACCAGCTGTTTGATCTCTGAAGTCATCTTCACGACCCGTGAGATGACTCAGAATATTTCACTTTCACGATGAATACAAAGCCCAACATAACTGTAAAAAGATTATGAGTACAACAATCTGAAAAAGTAAACTACAGCTAAAGCAGTTCCCAGGCAGTTGCAAGTCTGTTGCTGTGTGGTCAATAAGGCACAACTGATTTTGCAATGGTCTTGATAGCTGGTTGCTATTGTATCTATGTTTTTGGTGGTTTCTGTGGTTTTGCTAATTGGTTGCTAGGCTGTTGCTATGTGGTTGCTAAGTGGTTGCTAGGCTGTTATGTGGTTACTATGTGGCTGCGAAACTATTGTTTTGTGGTTGCTAGGCTGCTGCTACATGGTTGCTAAGTTGTTGCTAGGCTGTTGCTACATCATTGCTAAGTGGTTGCTACATAGTTACTAAGTGGTTGCCAGGCTGTTGCTAAGTTTTGCAATGTTCAACTATAATAAATTCAGAAGAAAAAGAAGAAATAATTAAATACTATCACTGTACTGTAATGATACTTAATGGTAACTATACTGTGGGTGCTATAAACATCTTGTTGTTTACATTTGTTCTTATTTGGCCGTATTTAGTCTTTAAACACCAAAACATTTACAAATCTCAAACCAACAAAAATTAAAGCTTCTGAAGAGTCACTTAATAATCTAGCAAATAAAAGAAACTAAAACCAATTAGAGATGAGATAGCAGCTCATTAAATAATAATACAGGCTTATTACTGTGATATGATCATGTGATACAGACATTCATGTCAGTAAAACTACAAACCCCAGAAACTTTAGTTTCTGAACAAACACTCAGGAGATGTGTGAAATACTCAAAACAAATAATGATTAAATTCCTGATTTTAAAACAAATTCCTGATAAATTAATCTAATCCTAACAGGTCTAACATGACTAAGTTTAAATACAATTAAATTAGAGTTAAATACAGCTTTTGACCTCAAACTAAAGTTCAACCCAACACCTACAGGTCTTAATTCTTAGACTCCTCTTTAAATATTTCCTCTTCTTCTTCTTCTTCTTCTTCTTCTTCTCCTCCTCCTCCATCCTCTTCCTCCTCCTCTTCTTCTTCTTCAATATCTTCCATAATTGCCTCCAGCTGCTCTTTAATCTTCTTCAGCTCAAGAAGTCCATCCTGAAGCTCCTTGCACACCTCTCTGATCTTGGCTGCAAACTCCGTCTTGGCCCCTTTGCGAAGCTCCATGGAGTCTTTCGCCAGGAAAAAGACATCCAGAGCCAGAAAGAGGCCGGACATCACCCCACTTGCCACAGTGATGGCCTGGGCAGCTTTGGCTGCTCCACCGGCTGCACCCAGCACCTGCACCGTACTGACCAAACTCTCAGTGTTGATGAGGAGCGCCTTGCCCGCTCGACCACCCTCCTTCATCACGTGCTTCACACTCTTGTTCATGGCTCGCTTGGAGATACTGTCTACATACTGCTCAAAGTTCCATTCCTCCAGAGTCTCCATACCGGCCTGAGAGAGAAAACATCACAAAGCAGCCTTAACAACAGTGTGGAGAAGTAGCGACAGATTAACATTTTTTTTACTAGTAAAAGTAAAATAAAAACAGATTTTTTCATTATTTCTGCAGGAAAAACACACTGAAGGAAACATGTTCCAATATCTCACCTGCAGGAACTGGAGGCATTCCTTAATATCTTTGATCTCCTCTTGGTAGCCGAGGATGATCTGCTCCACTTTAGCTCGGTCTGTCCTCGAGTGCATCGTGTCTGTAATGTTTGCAGAAGCTGATGTTATGCCCCCTGCAGTGGCTACGCCAATTCCCACCGCTGTTACAATTAGTGACGTTCCAAATGTGAACGGCGCCAGCGCTAGGCCTGTGATGGTAGTGATGCTACCTGCTACGCTAGCTACACCTCCTCCAACGCTGGCCGTCACCGTCTTCTTATGAAAGCTGTCTGCAGCATCCGCTAATGCTAGCAATTCCAACACTCGTTGATGCAACGATGCCTCCCGCTGGTTAAACAGATGGACAAACAGTCGAGCGGCCATGAAGACACGGTCAGCTGCCTCTTCCACAGCTCTGCGAGAGATGCAGGGTTTCAAATTTAGTGAAAAAGTTTGCCAGTGATCAAATTTTTGAAACAAACTGTGGGGAAAGCCTGTTCATGTCACCAACATGGCAGCCATCTTGGATTTAGCTTCAGGTTATAATTGTAAAGGTAGGTGTGTGACATATCAAATTGGTAGAGCATTTCACCAAAAGAACAGTGGTGAGCTTCCTGTTAATGAAACTTTATGCTAAAACTGATTTTATGTGAAAGCAGAAAATTGACCATAAGGGCTACAGAATGTGTTGGATATGCTTCCACGCTGTTGGAGTGTTAAGTCTCTCCTTTCCCACCATTCATTATGATATTTCACGAAACATCTGGAGCATCAACAATTCTGTCTTTAACAACATTCTGTATCAGAGTAAACAAGAGCCTCAACATGAGTCCAGAGACCAAAATCCAAAGAGCTTCAACCAGGACAACGTGGTGGCCAATCAACTGGACCCTCTACGACCAATCCACTGAACCTGCACTTTAGATAATCTCTTTCTGTTGAAATTCTCTTCCAGTTTGACATGTCACACACCTACCTTCATATGTATAAACTGAAGCTGAATCCAAGATGACGGCATTCAAGATGGCTGCCACGTTGGTGACATGGCATAACAGTTTTCCCAACAGCTTGAGTCTAAAACCATTTTATATGGGTGTTTGCTTATATTTGAGACACTCTGCACAGAGTTTCTCTGCAGTGTGTAAATGTATAATATAGTTTAACCCCTTACTGTTCTGCATCTTCTCCATCGAAGTTTGTAGACTCATTCCATTCATTCCAGCCTTAAGAAAAAGAAAATGACTAGTTATCAACATACAGCTAACAAACCACACATCCAAACACACCTTTCCAAACCTCTCTTAATCACAGTCTAATCCAATAACTGTCTTCCTAATTTGCTCTTCAGTATTTATGTTTATATGTGGTTTATATGTATTTGATACATTCTATGTGTGCAACCTTAAACACTTTTCTTGCCAAGATAAAAATAAATTAATGCATTTAGGTGGACTTCTGCACAGGATTGGATGTAAAAGAAGCCTCCATCTCTGACCTACCTTCCACGGTTCCCCACCACTCCAATAAACCTTCATTATCCTGCAAATAACATACAGAAAAAAGAGAAAGTTCACATGTTCGTGACCATGACATGAGTGTGAACAACTGCTTATTACTTTCACTTTCACACTGATTGTGTAATGACTCAGTTATCAAGTCAATTCAATTGAATTTAGGTCATTGCTAATAAGGCCAAGTCTGGTAAAGTCAAGTTAGGTCAGATCAGGTCAGGTCAAGTCAAGATGGGATGGATCAGGTCAGGTCAGGTATGGTCTGTTCCAATCCAGTCAAGTGAAGTGAGGTTTATAGTCATTTCAGCTATACACAAATACACAGTAAAACCAAACAATGTTCCCCCAGGACCTCCAACACAACAGAACTGCATAAAATACAATCAAATAAAAACAAAAAGCATAAGACAATCAGACAATCTGACACAGGAAGGACAGGACTGTATGACTGAGTACAGTGATAAGGAATATAGTATGATATATAGTATATCGTGTTCTGGCAGTACACAAGTTTAACCCTCATATTATGTTTGGGGTCAATTTGACCCGATCCAATGTTTAACGTCTTTAAATACACGTATGACATGACTTTTTTTGCTTTATATTTAATGACTTTTCCTAATTTCATGCTGATAACCGAGTAAACATAAAATTAATATGATGATATGTTTTTTTTTACTGTTCTGTACACATGTTGTATACATCAGTGTTCTTTGGAGTCAATTTGACCCCAGGCTGTTTTAGCTATATAGCATATTAAATATCAACATTTTAGAGAGTAGTGTCTGAGACAGAGGAGAATGTGTCCGAGACAGAGGAGGATGTGTCCGAGACAGAGGAGAATGTGTCCGAGACAGAGGAGGATGTGTCCGAGACAGAGGAGGATGTGTCCGAGTCAGAGGAGGAAGTGTCCGAGTCAGAGGAGGAAGTGTCTGAGACAGAGGAGAATGTGTTTGAGACAGGGGGAGAATGTGTTTGAGACAGGGGGAGAATGTGTTTGAGACAGGGGGAGAATGTGTTTGAGACAGGGGGAGAATATGTCTGAGACAAGAGAGGCTGTGTCTGAGACAGAGGAAGATGTGTCTGAGACAGAGAAGACTGTGTCTGAGACAGAGGAGAATGTGTCTGAGACAAGGGAGACTGTGTCTGAGACAAGGGAGACTGTGTCTGAGACAAGGGAGACTGTCTGAGACAGAGGAAAATGTGTCTGAGACAAGGGAGACTGTGTCTGAGACAAGGGAGACTGTGTCTGAGACAGAGGAGAATGTGTCTGAGACAAGGGAGACTGTGTCTGAGTCAGAAGAGACTGTGTCTGAGACAGAGGAGAATGTGTCTGAGACAGAGGAGAATGTGTCTGAGACAGAGGAGCCTGTGTCTGAGACAAGGGAGACTGTCTGAGACAGAGGAGACTGTGTCTGAGACAAGGGAGACTGTGTCCGAGACAGGAGACTGTGTCTGAGACAGAGGAGAATAGGTCTGAGTCAGAGGAGACTGAAATTATAATAATTTTCTGGGGGCTTAAATTGCTGACCCCAAAAACAAATGATGTTATTAAATATGAACATAATATGAGGGTTAAGAATGTGCAAAACGTGCAGATGAGTATAAATACAGTATCTGTGCAGTATTTGTTTACAGCAGAAGACATTAAAAACAGCATGAACACAGACGTATATACAGTAACTGTGCTTCAGCATTTCTCAGTAAATACTGACTGGAAATAGACATGTGTGTGTGTGTGTGTGTGTGTGTGTGTGTGTGTGTGTGTGTGTGTGTGTGTGTGTGTGTGTGTGTGTGTGTGTGTTTAATAATAATAATAATAATAATAATAATAATAATACATTTTATTTAGTATAGCGTTTTTCATGACACTCAAAGACGCTTTACAATACAAAAATTACAACAGCATATAAAATTAACAATACATATAAATATGAAGGAAAAAAGGTTTGTGTCAGATCAGAACTATTACATACATCATCCATCTGCTGAGTGGCACCTTCACCAGGATCTGATGTTTCTGCCACAGTTGGAGCCTCAATGGAGTCCTTCTGTCAAATAAATAACATCCCACCAACTATTAACCCATGTTCCTCTCTCTCAACTCAGTTACAGGAACAGTTCACCCAAAAAATCAGATTTACACATTTTCCTTCCTCAGTATGCCGGCTAAGTCATGTCTGGAGTCCAGAGTTCCTTCTTTAGTTTATTACCAGAGCTGTGAGGCATTTTGGAGAAAATACATCATCAGAACATCTCTCACAGTTATGTGCAAAAGGTAGTGCACCCATAGCAATTAAATGTTTTACTGTAAAGGAAGTGAATCTATCGTGATGTGAACACTATTGCACATACATGAAAAAATATGATTTCTGGGTGAAACGTCATTTAAGTGCTGAAGAAAGTATCATGACTGAGCATAGTACAGTCAAACAGTACAGAATATAATGTGTTATATATTACAGATGGATGGATGGATATATTCTGACTTACTGTCTATAATGTGTTAATGTCTCAACTAACCAGCAGAGGGCAGTATTTGTTGTACATTTGCCCTGAACATGAAACCTCTTAATCCTTCAAACCGGACCAAATAAAAGGTCCAGCAATAACCCTGTTTACATTAATTCCAGCATAGTCTGCCTATATAACAGCAAATGCCCCCTACAGGACATCATTTAAAACTACCTGTGTTTTATATAAAAAAAAAAAATAAAAAAAAAAAAAATATATATATATATATATATTTTTTTTTTTTTACAAACCAGATTCCAAAAAAGTTGGGACACTAAACAAATTGTGAATAAAAACTGAATGCAATGATGTGGAGATGGCAAATGTGAATATTTTATTCGTAATAGA
>BRDA01000381.1:8801-19572 GCA_036984385.1 Crenuchus spilurus | reverse complement strand
AATAAAATATTAGATGTTGGCATCTCCACATCATTGCATTCAGTTTTTATTCACAATTTGTTTAGTGTCCCAAGTTTTTTGGAATCCGGTTTGTACATGTCCAGATGTTTATCTCCAGTAAAACTAGAAGAGAACCACGGCTGATAAGATAAAGGCCATAAAAAATGATGCCAGTACTGACTTTAAAACACAGCTACCTTGAAATGGTTCCATTCAAACCCAAGCACCTTTGGAGAACCGGGCTCAGTGGGTATTGTGGGTGGTGAGTCGACTTCCTAAACAAAAGACATTCAAATACATTCACTTCATCAAACCCACACACACCAAGTCATATCAGAATATTATGACCACCTCATTGTCTCTTCTCACTGTATACTTTGTTCTTCAATAGTCAGGACCCCCCACAGAGCTGGTGGATCATTCTCAGTGACAATGATGTGGTGGTGGTGTGTCACTGCAACAAAGTGTACAGAGAAACAGATGGACTACAGTCTGTACAAAGTGCACCTGTATGCTCAGTGGAGCTCAAATGGGCAACGAGTAAAAAAGAAGGTGGTCATAATATTCTGATATATGCATGCTCCTCAGCTCTTATTTATTCCTCTTTCTGTAACTTGAGATTTTAATCAGACTCAGGTTCCCTTAAAATCAAACTCACCTCAAATGTTCAGCCAAGAATTGTTACAAGACAAAATTTTGCTAACATTGCTAACAAACACTAGAACTCAATAGTCGCCTAAATAGCTCAGGTGTTTTTGTAAAAACGCCACCAAAACCTCTCAACTTGTTCCAACCTCCTCCAGATTCTAATGAATACATATCTAGTGGACATGGTTTAGGACACAGTATGACTTACTGTGAGCTTTAAATCATAACAAAACACTTGTGTAGCAGAATGCTGCGTCAGCCATCTTGGACCCTCATACATGTGGAAGAATCTAATCCATCAGCTAGTCTCCGAGACGGTCCTTAAGATATAAAGGTTTGAGTGGGTTGAGAGACATGTTTTTGATGATGCACTTTTACAAAGTGGCCTATTTAGGTGACTATTGATTTCCAGTGTTAGTAATGTTAGCGTCGCAGCTCCGGCTCTGATCTAAAGAAGCACAATTTGGACTCCAAACACATCAAGTTGCTTTAAACACTTTACAGAACGTGCTGTAGTTTATTATTAAATAATCATTATTTAATTATTATTAAATACATTATTTCCTCCAGCTAAACTGCTCGGTACCTGTGCTGTGGATTTAAGCATGGTGACGTCCTGTGTCACGCCAGCATTCTGAAAAACATACATGTACATACACTCAGTCTCTGCCTGCACTACACAGTCACTAAGCAACCTATAGAACATCAAGGCCTGATTATTTACATACACAACGTAAAGCAGAAGTAAATGTGCCATTTAAAAGATAAAATGATGATAGTAAGTCTACAGATGTATGGCTGGCTGCAGACGGCTCTTACCTGCTGGTCCGTGTGTGTGTTTTGTTTGGAAAGCTCACAGTTTGGGTTCTAGAGGAGGAGAGAGATGGAGACGGGTGGGTCAGGTGCTGAAACAGACAAACCTTTACTGCTGAGCACAAGGAACAGCAAACTGACAGGCAAATTGTGCTGATGTCACTGAGCAGTCCGAGTGGAAATGTGTGTGTGTGAGTGTGTGTGTGTGTGTGTGTGTTACCTGTGAAGACCTGAATGGGTTTACTTTTTGAATCAGGCCCATCACTAGTCCAGGGTTCTGCAAGAAAACAAATAGAAAATGGATCAAATACAACATTACATATCCTCTAGTCCAGGGGTGTCTAACTCCAGTCCTGGTGGGTCGGTGTCCAGCAATTTGGCCCTAGTCCTTCATTGGTACCCACAGGATGCTGTTGTTGCACTATTGCCCAGTCTATAATCCAGTCTAGTCCATTACACTGAAGGTGAAAGTGAGATTGAAAGTGACGCATTGACCAATTTGACCAGCACATTTAACCCATCCATGCAGTGAAACACAGCAGGGGGCACCCTTACCCAAAGCAGTGAGCAGCCCATATCCACAGCACCAGGGTAGCAGTTGGGGGTTAGGTGCTTTTACGAAGGCTGTTATAGATAGTTCTGCTGGAACTTTGCCTGGCAAAGACTTTAAGTGGTGCCCCCATCGACATTTGGGGCCCCACACACAGTGTGTGATCTGCACGGGCAGAGTGCCAGCCCTGATTCTGACATTCTTGTTTCACTACAGTCACTATATCATTGCCTGAACACTACAACAGCATCACAGGACTGACCGGAGGAGGATGAGTTAATTTGAGTCTGGTTCCTCCCAAAGTTTCCTCCTCCAGCTCTGAGGGTCTTGCCCCTGTCACCATTAGCTTGCTCACTGAGGTTTTTGTGTTTTGTTATTACTGGAACTCTTTAAAGCTGTAAAAAGCGCTAAACAAATACATCTGACTTCACGTAGGTGTCTTGCTCATGGGCACTTCAGTCGTGTCCTGTCAGGGGTCAAACCAGTGACCGTCACAAGGCTTAGAAGCTACGGCTGGTCTGAAGATAAAAATATATAAACTCACCTGTGTGGCTTCAGTGGTTTTATCCTCTCCATGGTCACCAATGATGGAAGACTGACCGATAGATTTAGGACCCTGAGGTTTGTACAAGAGAGAATTCACCTCACATTAGTTAAGCTTTAGAAATAAAACCGCATACAATCTCTAAAAACTGTAATGAGCAGTGTGCAACAGCTCTGTTTATTCAGTTCTGAGCTCAAAAGTCTTGGATAGAAATGTTTAGAGTGTTTTTTTCACAATATATCAGCACATCTGAAAATAGGTTTTTGGAAAGTCTAAGTTTAGAGCAGATTTCATGAGAATATAGATTTATGACACTCTTACTGTTTTCACACTGTTGTTGCTGAGTTTGTGCTGAACAAAAGCCTGTGTAACACTGGGGAAAAATTAATTTTAGATGGGTGTAATTTGTAAAACAACAGGGCATGTCAGACTACATCAGAGTGTCTGAAATACCCTCAGACTGCAGGGGGTTAAATGGTAGACTAAATATATTATATTCAACAAGTACATACACACATTTTCTGTGGAATCATACAAAATTTCTTAATCTGAGTAAATAAAGCATTACAGTATAGTCACTAATTTAACTGACCACTGTATGCATCTTTACTGATGAGCCAAAACATTATGTCCACTCACAGATGACTATGTCACAACAGTGAAGGTCTGAGAAATATCAGACAGTATAAGGACAGACAGTTGGACATGTTGGATGTGGAGAAATGGGTAGACATAACGACCTGAGTTACTCGGGTCGAGAAGCTCTGAAATGACCAGGTCAGTGGTCTCAGTTTTGGTGGCACAAGGAGGACCAACAGTATAAGCACATAAACATAGTGATCATAATGTTTTGCCTCATGTGTATATATATGTATGTGTAAGTGTTTGTACCTGTGAAGATGATTTAAAAGGGTTAACCATCTGAATGAATCCACTTATCACTCCGGTGTTCTAAAATCAGACATTTTACAAGTAAATAATCAAAAATATGACTATGTAACTACAGACACTTTTATACACACCAGACCATAAATTATAATTACTCATCTGCCAGAGTTAAATTGTGTATATGTCTATGCTGAAAAAGATTTTAAGAATTTTAATTTGGAAGAAAAAAAAATGTTAAAACAAAAAACATTTTTTTTTAAAGTTACAAACGTGTTTCATAATAATAAAATTATAGAAAATATTAGAAATATTAAAAAATTGGAACAACTATTAAAGGAACAATACTTTTAGGGAAACAAATCTAATACAAAATAAATCAAAAACAATAAAACATTTGGAAAAGATTGTTCATTTAAATTTGCCTCCAGAAAAGTTAACTGTGTCAAAAGTGAAACAGACCAGCATGTGCTAGAAACATCTGAAAAAGCTGTGAAAAAAAACTGAAAACGTGAAAATAAAAATGCAAATAACCAACAAAAATATTTAAAGAGGAAAAAACGTAATAAATCAGGGACAAAAATGAAGGAAAACTTCTGTAAAAGTTGGGAAAAATTTGAGTAAAATTTGGAACTGGGAAAAATATGAAAGGAAGAAATATTGTACAAATGGAAACAATTAGAATAATGGAAATATTAAAACGGAAAAAGATGAGAACAAATTATAAGATTTATCTTATAATAAAAAATATGATTTAAAATTTATCAGAAAGGAAGAAATGGGGAACAAAAAATGAAAATGGGGAAAAAAACCCTGAAAAAAAAATTGTCCCCTTTAACTTAAAATCTGCTTCCCTGTGAGCTGAAGTACGCCATAATATTCACTTTGGCTATAATGAAGCAGACAATCGTCTAGAAAGGAAAATGTTGAATCTGAAAATAGGTAAAACATTTGAGTTTTTAAGTCATTTAAACATCAGTTAAATCCTCCATCACTGTGTAAAGGAGGCTTCCTTTATTAGTGGAGACTGTAGCAGCTCATTCACAGCTGATCTCAGATCAGTAAATGCTGTTGTTTAAACATCACAGATGAGCAATTTGTATTCACGTGTTTGCTTGATTTAAATTTTCATTTGTGACTAAGTACAAATTTTCAATGTGCAGCTTCATCTGATTACACATCAAATCCAATAAAAAAAGTTCTTAAAGGGGACCAGCTTCATGTCATTACTGATGTTCCTGACCTGAGTGGGCTCCAGAACTTCTTTACGTTCTCCAGCCAGAGCTGATTTACTTGTTGATGTGGAGGTCTGATGAGAAAATGGTGTCATTTATCAGATTAATCAACAGAGAAATACACACAGACACACCCCTCATACCTCTGACGTCTGCCCAGTAGATGTCTCGTCTCTTTTTCCCTGTAAAATACAAATAAAGACAGAAATGTGCTGTCACTGTAAATGTGGGTGGTACAGATGGACATTATGACACTTTATATCCTAGAGAGGTTTATACCCCTATGTTTGTTACTATACAGCTGCCATGGTCTTCTAGATGGATGTAAAAATGTCTCTCTGGTCTCTGAAGTGGTAGCTATGGTGTTGCTCGACAGCCAGAGCTCTCTGCAATGTAGCTTCTAAAGTTTTGCTAACTGGTTGCTAATGTAAGCCAGGTGTTTGCTGGGGAGTTACCTGGTGATTGTTAGTTTGCTGTGAGTGTGTTGCTAATCTGTTGCTTTGGCATATCAGGTGGTTGCTGGGTGGTTGCCACAATATTCAAGTTGGCTGATGGGGTGTTTGTAAGATTGTTGCCAAGTGGTTGTGAGGGTGTTGCAATGTGGCTGGTAAGTCATGCAACATGATTTCTTATGAAAGTGCATTTAACCCATCCCTACAGTGAAACACACAGACTTGAACACACATACCCAAGGGACTGGGTAACCCCTATCCACAGTTGCCCGGGAGTAGTTGGGATCTAGATGCCTTGCTCAAGGGGATTTAAGTCTTGTCCTGCCAGGAGACTGAACTAGTGACCTTCCGGTGACAAGACCGGATATATAACCACCAAGACATCGACACATGCTTTGTAATTAAGCAATAATACACTTGAGGGTGGTGCTAGAACACCAATGCCAAAATCTCACATCATAGCACCGACCTTGTGTGTATTATTGTGATGATAGCAGAGTTCTGGTATCACAGTTTAGTGTTAGATTTTAAGACTAAAACATTATTTTTTCATGTGAGGTAAAGTAGTCCCTCCGCTCATCATAATCATCAGACTGTGTGCATCAGTCATAATAGTCCAGGAACATCATTTACAGACAATAATCACAGATATACTGATGTTAAAGATGTTAATGTTTTTGTAAACTGTGTGGCTTTCACAGCTGATTGGAAGTTTATTCAAATACGTGTTCAGCTCCTAACCCAGTGAAGATGCTGATGCTGTATAAACTCTCCTTTTACATCTCTGACTGATCCAGACAAACACTGTAAATACACTAAGAGTCCAGTTATTTTACTGTGTTGACTTGTTCTCAGCTCAGTCACATCCTTGTCTGTAAGCAAGTGTGTTAGGTTGTGTGTATGTGGCAGAGTAATACTTAAAGAGCTTTGCTCAGTGATCACTGTACGTATAATGTCTCTCAGCTAATCCATCTGCAGGTCAGACCTAACTGTGCTATCATGGACAATATAATGTGTAGGACAGCTCTGAGTTGTGTTCTCCACCACAGCAACCCTGACATGTTGGAGCCTGAACATCTTATTACATAACAGATGAGTTCAGTCAGGTTGGCTGTGAGCAGGAACACTGCTCCAGGACATCAGCAGCCAGCTATGGGAGTGTGAACTTACCTGTGTGGAGGATTTAAACGGATACACTTTTCCAAGGAAGCCCATCATCCCTGACGTCTGTTAAAATCAAAGCAAAACAGTCAACAAACAAAACCTTTAATGTATACAAAACATACAGTCTTTATTATTTAATGAGACATAAGTTATGCACAGGCCACAACTGAGATAGACAGACAGACAAACAGAATAAGAAACAAACAGACAGATATACTAACTGACAAACAGGCAGACATACAGATAGATAATGGAGTGAAAATTCAATGGTTGCATAATTTGTTTTTTTGGGATTTGGCAACCCTGCTCCTGGTACCACTAGCATTCTCCTGTTATTTGAGACAGAGACAAAGACTGACCTGTGCTTTGGTCTCTTCTGGTTGGTTGGATTTGACAGATTTATTTGGTTCCTGTTTGTAAAAGAAGAAAAGACCGAACATGTGATAGTCTAACAAGCCTTAAAAAATATTTATATAAACAGACACATGTTTACCTGTTCAGTGGGCATTGCTGGAACCACATGTGCCTTCTTGCTTTGGAGCATCAGGAATCTGTTCTACAGCAGTTAATGCCTAACACACACACACACACACCTACACACAAACACCCCTAAGAGTTATGAATACACTATGATCATGTGATAATCATGTTCTTGAATCACACTGCACTATTAGACTCAAAGGATCCAAAAAAGCAAAAGCAAGATAATCAAATGTCAACATCATGCTGGAAGTACTATCAACACCACCTAAAGGACATGTTCACCCAGAAATCATATGTAAACATTTTATATCAGTAGTTGTTAATACTCAGCCCGTCTGGCACATACAATCATACCATACAAAAAAGTTCACATTTCTCTTCACTCTGATGTTCGATGCTAAGGTTCAGCTGATTAGATAAAGATCTTTGTGATTTTCTTCCATTTTAATACCTACTCTGTACATGCAAACAGGCAGACATTTTCCTGAACCTGGCACCCCAGTGTTAGGCAGATATTAGAAGATATTAGAGATTTTTTGGACCTGGCAATATTATTTTAGGCAGTCATTAAATTCGTTTTTTTTTAACCTGGCAACCCGGCAACCCTGTTCTAGGTAGACATAGGGTAAGACTTTTTTCTGAACCTGGCAACCCTGTTTTAGGCAAATGTTTGGAGATTTTTTTTCTGGACCTGGCAATTTTGCTCAAATCAGACCTGAGACTGCAGATGTTCTGAATTTGGCAACCCTGTTTTACGCAAACACTGGGGTGCATAAAATGTGCATGCAGAGTATTTATAATCCACCAGAGGGTAAAAGGCTTGAGTTTTCCTAATTCTTTATCATGTGTATAATGTGTATAGTAAGACATTATGCAAGATAATTTATCATTTATCACACTGATGGTGAACATGTTTTCTATACTTGCAAACAGGCAGGCATTGTCTTGGTCCTGGCAACAGATTTGTTCTGTGTATACTTGCTGTATGTGAAATGACAATAAAGTCTGTCTAAGTCAGGTAGACAGAATGAAGAATTTTCTGCATCAGGTAAAATGTTCATGGACCTGGCAACCCTGTTTCAGGCAGACATTAGCTCAGATTTGTTCTTGACCTGGCAACCCTGTTTCATGCAGACATTAGCTTAGCTCAGATTTTGTATTGGCCTGGCAACCCTGTTTCAGACAGACATGGAATGGAGAATTTTCTAGATCTAGCAGAATATTACTAGACCTGTCAATCCTGTTTTATTATACATTAGACTTCAGATTTTTTGGAATCGGCAACCCTGTTTAGGTAGTCATCAGACTGTTGACTTTTTTCACACTGATGGTGAACAGTTTTTAAGAACTATGCATCAAATATTAAATTTGATATGGCTTTATAGGATTAATAAGTGTTTTTTAATGCAAGAGCTTGGCCAAGAGGCTTATTCATTGACCTGGCAACCGGGAGCCAGCCTGTTATATCACGTGTCGCTCCGCTAGAGCAGAGTTTACAAAGTGTAAAAAAGCTGCTCTGCGTTCGGCTTAAACTTTGTCAGTAACACGTTTACAACATTTATTCAACAAGAAAGTCAGAGTCACGGCGTCTTTAAGACTCTGTGCGGTTTTGGGCAGTTTTATTGTTGGTTAAACAGAAGTTCAGAAGTGAAAGTTATGAGAACACAACAAAAACAAATGTAACCTTACGCGGAGTGATAAACTAGTGCCGTAAAGCCGCTGCTGTGATGAGTGTGAAGAACTAAAAGCCAAACGTACCAGTACAGAGGCCCAACCTAGCTGAAAGTGAAGTTTCTTCTGCTCTTCCTTTCTTTTCTTCATGTTGGGAAAAGTTGTGGGTGTGGAGACCACGTGACCTCTGCTCCAGCGTGGTCAGTAAATAGGGGCGTCAACAAACAGCTGTTTTGGGCAGCACACCTGTTCCCAGGGTCCTACACATACCCTGCATCTCCAATCATTATCTTTGACCCCTACAGAGCAGGTGGATCATTCTCAGTGACGCTGATGTGGTGGTGGTGGTGTGTTAGTGTGTGTCACAGGTGCTGATGTTTTTAAAGACCTGAAAATAGTGCACAAATAGTGGCCCAACATAAACTGAGCTACATCTCCAGCACAAACTAACTGTACAAAAGCTTGTGAACACCACTTCTAATGAATGCACTCAGACACAGATGCACACAGTTTTACTAGTCCCATTAGAGAAGAGTTGCTAATAGAATAGGACCAAACGTGGGCCCCCGAGTGGCTCAGCAGACTGACACTATGACCAGAAGAGTCACAAGTTTGAATCACGATCATGCTGTTCGCCATCGACAGCCCAAGAGAGTTAAGTTGGCCATGCTCACTCCTCATCACTTTCAAACTAGTGTCTGCTGGCTCAGGCGTCTACTGATTGGTCCATTGGAGCTGGGGATGCTGCACTTTCCTCCGAGTGTGTCGGCTCCCCAGTGACTGTGTATCAGCAGTAGTTGGAAAAGAATATTATATATAAACACACACATATATACACACACACACAGACCCATTCTAAAAAATTTTAATATGAAAAAGGTGATTAATTTCCATAATTCCATTCAAAAAGTAAAACTTTCATAGATTATAGATTCTGGTCCCACAATTTAAATGATTTCAAGTATTTATTTGTTTATTTTCACAATTTGGGCTTTCAGCTCATAAAACCCACGAAAGCAGGATTTCAAAAAAATTAGAATAGTGTGGAGAAATCAGCCCAAATTTTGCAGGACATGAATGTTTTAAATTGAGTGACACACTAATCATCTACTAAACTCAAAGCACCTGCAAAGGTTTCCTCAGGTGTCATTAAATTGCTTCAGTTTGGTTCTATTGTCTCAGTTCGGTTCAATATGGGCAAGACTGCAGACATAACAAGCATATCAAAGGAAAGTCTAGTAGAAGGACAAAATGTGGCAGGAGAAGATGCACTAGCAAAAGAGATGACCGTGAGTCAAGCCACTTCTGAACCTGAGCCAATGTAGAAAGCGTCTCAACTGGGCCAAGGAGAAGAAGGGCTGGACCGTTGGCCAGTGGTCCAAGGTAATCTTTTCCGATGAAAGTAAAGTGTGCCTTTCATTCGGGAATCAAGGTCCAAGGGTTTGGAGTAAGATGGGTGAGGAACAGAACCCAAACTGCTTGAGGTCCAGTGTGAAATATCCACAGTCAGTCATGATTTGGGGTGCAATGTCTGGTGCAGGTGTTGGTAAACTGCTTTCTTAAATCCAAGGTCACCGCAACAGTCTACTAGAATGTTTTAGAGGACTTCATGATTCCTTCTGCTGAGGATCTGTATGGAGATGCAGATTTCATCTTCCAGCAGGACCTGGCTCCTGCCCATGCCGCCAGAAGCACCAAAGCCTGGTTTGATGCCTATGCCATTACAGTGTTTGACTGGCCAGCCAACTCGCTGGACCTAAACCCCATTGAGAATCTATGGGGTATTCTCAAGAGGAAAATGAGGGCCACCAGACCCAACAACAAAGAGCAGACAGCAACCATCAAGGAAATCTGGGCTCCCATAACTCCCAGGCTGATTGCCTCAATGCCACGGCGCACCCAACCAAGTATTGAAGATTGACATATCGTTTTGAAAGAACCATATTTTGATTGATTTGATGTGATCCTAATTTCTTTTTTTCTTCAAAAACTGATTAGTTTGGGCTGATTTCTCCACAGTATCCAAATTTTTTTTGAAATCCTGTTTTCGTGGGTTTTATGAGCTGGAAGCCCAAATTATGTAAAAATAAACAAATAAATACTTGAAATCATTTAAATTATGGGTCCTGAATCTATAATCTATGAAAGTTTTACGTTTTGAATGGAATTTTGTAAATTAACTTTTTCATGATATTCAAATTTTTTGGAATGGGTCTGTATATACAGTATATTATGAGCGAGAGAGAGAATGCAATCCAATCCTCCCAGCAGTGCTCCAACGTCTATTACAAAGCCTCACAACAATGACTAAGCCGGTGTCCCAATA
>BRDA01000378.1:651-21803 GCA_036984385.1 Crenuchus spilurus | reverse complement strand
TGTTACTCACTACAGTATACCAAATTTTATGCCAGTTTCACAAATTCCGGTCCAGGATTAGTCCTTTTTGTAAACATTTGGTCTGGTTAGTTTTGGTACATCCCATCACCACCATCTACATGGACTCTCTATTAGGTCTCTTCACAAATCCCAGAATGCACCGCACAACCGGCAACATCCAGTTCACCATTTTCTCTTGTTTATGTCTGTGCCAGCTACGCTACATACACTGTTTACAACTTTATTTGGTAAGTAAATACTTACGTGATATCTACTAGCTTTTGTAACTATATGCAGATAATATTTCTTTGGATATTAAACATCATATCTTGTTGTGTCAACTTGCATTTTCAATTTATGCAGTGGGTTTTAAGTGTAAACATGTTGTTGCAAGCATGTTGCATGCTATCAATTCAATGTAGGCCAGTGTGGCAAGCAGCGTGATAGTGTAGCTTAGTATTGATAGCATGGTGAACCGGTGAACCAGATGTTGCCGGTTGCGCGGTGCATTCTGGGATTAGAAGCTGACTTTTTAAATGTTCATCGACACAGATTTGGTAAAAAAAAACAAAAAAACAAACATTTGGTCTCCTCTCCTCTTTTGTTTTTCTGGTTCTTTTTCTTCCTCTATTGTACAATGAAAAATGATAGCCTGCCTCAAGTTCTTGTAATTGGTTCATAAGTCTGAACCATCCAAAAATGTGATTTTACACTCCAAATGAACCAAGTCATGGTTTATTTGATACGAAACCAAGACTGCATTTTTGGATCATGGTCTGAGGCACCTTTCACACTTGCTGAACCAAACTGAAAAGTCAGAAGATCCGGGCTGAACAAGGTAGGTGTGAAAGCACCAAAAACCTCTGGTAGCCCACATTTTGTATCAGAGTTCAGTGCTGCATCCAAGTTTCTGACACTATCCCTGATTGTATCTTGTTTATTGTCTCTTAATTTATGAAATTGCACTTATGTAGATCCCAGCTTGTAAACAAATTGTAATGATATACACAGATCTGCCTCTTCACTAAAGCAAAATCTTTGTATGTACACTCATTGTCCATGTTATCAGCTCCACTGATCATATAGATGCACTTTGTAGTTCTACAATTACAGACTGTTGTCCATCTGTTTCTGTTCTCCTCCTTTCACCTGTTCTTCTATTATCAGGACCCCCCACAGAGCAGGTATTATTTGGGGGGTGGATCATGCTCAGCACTGCAGTGACACAGTCGTGTTGGTGTGTTAGTGTGCGCTGATTGTGCTAATATGGATCACAAATAGCAGAGCTGCTTGAGTGAGAATAGTCTACCGACCAACATTAGAGATGCGCCCAATATTCTGCAACTTAAATAATTTGGCAGAAAATGGCAAAAACAAACCAAATAATTGGAAAAGACCAAATAATTCATACTGAACAATGACGTTTTTAATGGCACTTTTACCTTTTTCTAGTTCTTGGCTATAGTCGTGAGTCAGCACAGTTACAGTTTGGTGGTGAAATGGAAGAAGACAACAAACTACAACTACAAGCTTTACTAAACTACACTTATGATGAAGCCAGAATACAGCAGCTTAGCTTTGTGTTTGTATAAGCTTGTGTTGTGTTTGCTCTGACAGCTGCAGTGTTAGGGATCGTCTCACAATTACCTGAACAATTTAAAAAAAAAAAAAAAAAAAAAAAAAAAAAAAAAAAAAAAAAAAAACAAGTCTATGACTTACATTTTTCACTTTAGCCATTTTCATTATTTTCTTTCATGTTTTCAATTAAATATTAATAATAACATACAGGCATCTTCATATATTATTGTCTTGTGGGAAGTAGTTAAGTTACTAATTTTATGATTTATAGAAATGAAGTCTGTTCAGTATTTGGCCAAATGTTTCATTTTGTTTGGTTTCAGCCAATTATGTTAATTTCAGTGCGCCCCTAAAAAAAATATGCTGTGATCACTGATGAAGGACTAGACAGATGTGCTAGTGTCTCTGACTTTAGATGTACGAAGTGGACCAATGTGGCCGAGTGTACAGTGATTTGACGGTGCTTAAAAACACTAGCACACTCTGATCCACTCATTCCAGCTTTATGCTAGGACTCTTGATGGTCTCCTTTACTAATATCCTCCTTGACCATTCACTCTTGACAGATTTACATATACTTTCAATGTTTTTATCACTGATTAAAGGCAGTGATTTGCTCAGAAATCATATTATGACAATTACATTTTTCCAACCCTAGATGTAGCTGATCAGCTGAGCCATGTTGGGCCAAAACATTCATCAACCAGCTCAAACCACATCCAGATATTAATTAAGGCCTGTAAAACAAGTCAATTTTGTTTAGGAAATGAATAAAATAGTGGGTGCAATATTTGTATCCAAAAAACATAAAACTCACATTAACAAATGCTGCATCTTAAATCATGGACTTTAATTAAGATCTGGCTGCAGTTTGTGGAGGTCTCAGTACAACTGGGCATCTGTGGGATGCATTGGCTCTACCTCATAACTTAAATCCGGGGTGTCGAACATCAATTTGAGGGTTGGATTCTTGCAGTTTGGTGATCTTCCTCATTAAACACACCTGATTAAACTCAGCAGGTTTCATTGTAGCGTCAGAGCAGAGAAATCACCAAACTGTGCTGGACACCATCCCTCCAGGCTGGAGTTTGACACCCCTGTCTTAAAGGATGTGGCACAGTGCCAGATAAAACAGAACACCTTCAGGAGGTCTTGTTGAGTACAGGGTTGGCCTAGAAGCATATACAAACCCATAAACATATTGGTCATGTTTTGGCTCATCTTTGTATGTGAATGTCACTTGTTCGCTGACTTGACAAGATCTGAAAGAAGTGTATTAACAAGTACTTAAGCATTCAAACATGAACTGAGGCAAAAGCTTACCTCAACACCCATTTTATTTTGTACATTTCACATTGGTAATTGGATCACACTGCATGTCAAAGTGTGTTTAAATGTTCCAAACTCTATATCTCAGCAGCCTCCATCTAATCTTTAAGCATCACTTCAGCCTCCACAACTGTCTCCTTGGCAACAAGGACAGCCCCATAGTGTCAGCCCCATAGTGTCGTCTAGGCAACTGCATTAAGCCTGGGAAGCATGTGTTTATTATTAGTGATGGGAGAGATCTCTGAGGAAACATCTCGCTCAGCTTTCAGAAGACTTGCAAAACTGAGTGCAAGTCTCTAGTAGTCTTGTTACCCACTTAATGTGGACTAGTTTTATGCAATAAAGTCCACTTTATGCCTAAATAGTAACAAGAGTATTACAGATGATGCTTTGGATATGATAACTTCCTTCCAGTTTGTAAAAAAGTATTTTTTCCTGGTATTCTACATAGGACAGTTGTACATCCAGAAGCAGGATTTACATTTATGGTGCAATTCCACTCAAAAGATGACCATAGCATTTGGAGTCTTGCCCAAGGTGTGCTTGCTCAGGCTGGGGACTGAACCCCAGACTGCCACATGAGAGGCAGCGTTGTTACCCACTGCACCCACAGCTCAGTTCAGTGATGTTCATGGAAAACTGAATAGTGTTGCCAATTTTTGCATGCACACATGGCAGATGTTGATGCAGATGGACCACTGTTTTTAGAGTCACTTGGTTGTAAATGTGTGAAATAAAATGATAATCTGGTGTCTTGACATTGTTTCCGGTATATTCATTATATTTAAACATTGCTGTGGTCTGAGGAAATGTTGCAGTCCATTAATTTCACTTGGCCATGTCCTCAGCTACTGCTTTTCCCATCTTGTCCTTCAGGTAGGCCACTTTCTGCCAATCAGTCTTCAACTCCAGCCACTCATAGTATGGCACCTGCAGAAGAACATGAGATGCAGGTCAGTGGAAAGCAATAACCCAAGTTAATAACCCAAGTTAATAATAATAATAAATAAAATTTATTTATAGGCACCTTTCAAGGTACCCAATGACACCTTACACATAAATAAAAGCAAACAAAAACAAGGCATTACAAGTTATAAAATAAAAGCACAAATAAAACAGTAGTAGATAGAGAAGAGGTAATCACATACAGTATACTGAGCCTAAGATAAATGTCAAGTTTGATAGACCTGTTTTAAAAAAGTATGTTTTAATTGAGATTTAAACACAGAGAATGAATAAAAAGGTCAACAGTTCCAGAGGTGAGGAGCAGCTAAAAGCTCTGGACCCCATAATAGCAGAGGGAATGCGGAGTATAGTGAAAAATAAAGATGAAAATATGCAATCCAGGTAATGTTATTAACGTCCTTCAAAAGGAGTGTGCTGTCAAAGATGAAACCCAGACTATTTACGTGAGAAGGCGGGAAGACTACTTTGTCAAAAGTAAAAGTGAAAGACTGTTGCACTTGGCTCAAACGGACTTTGTACTCACAAGAAAACTTACAACTTATCACTGTAAGGTTCAGTAGGTTAAGCGAAAACCAAGATTTTATTTCCAACAAGCACTCAGAGTAGAGAGAGGAGCTATACTAGGTTTGGTAGAAACGTAGAGCTGTGTATAATCTGCATAACAATGGAACTGAATAGGAAATTTCCTGAAAATTTGACCAAGAGGTTGGAGACAGATAATAAAAAAAAAGAGGGTCGAAAACAGAACCCTGAGGAACACCAGACGTAACAGGAAAAGACAGATCTGAAATCTTTCAGTTGAACAAACTGCGTCCAGAGACACATGTCCTAAACCAATTTAGAGTTAAGGAAGCATTTTGAATCTAATATTCAGTGAATGTAGCATAAAGTTGACTAATAGGGACAGTAATTTCTCTTTACTTATACATATAAACTTATTAGAAGTTAGTGGGCAGGTGAAGAACAGGCTTTCAATTATTTTTAAATGCAGAATTTGACTCAACCCAGAAGCAGAAAGATCAGAGCTCAGAATAATGTCTTCTTTATTTGTGTGTATTCAAACAACAAAGGACAGTAAAACCATAGATGCCTCAAGGAAATTGAGTTTTAACCACATATAAATACTTTAAGTAAACTTCATAGACATGGGGTTGTTATGCTTATTAAAATCTAATATTAGGGAAAATATCAGAGCCGTGTCCTAACACTACTTCTTTAAGAGTTGGAGTGGAAGAGTCTAATGGCTGAAGAAAGATTCCAACACTGCCATCTTGCATCCAGCTGTTTAAACAACAGCTGTCACTAGTCTTTGCATGTGAAAAATTAATTAAAAATCAATACATTACAATACTACAATAAACAAATACTCATTTCATCTCCATGGTAGCATAGTGAGTAACATGGGTGTCTCTCCTGTGATAATCTGGGGTTTGATTTCTTTCCTGGATAAGCACACGACTCTATACCACATTGTCCTTGGGCAAGACTCCTCACTAGTGTAAAGTTTGGTTCATGTTGTATGGCCTAAGACTTATAAACATCACTGTTTACATCTTATAATGGATAACCAAACTTCCAAGGAACTGAGCTGAACTTGACAAAAGCTGCAGCAACAGCTATTTTGAAATGGCAACTGTCCGTCTTGAAATGGCCCACATCTTTATTTAGTTGTTCTTTTATTGTTTATTAATTATGCCATCAGCTTGAAGTCATGGAGGATTCAGCCAACTCAATCTAGCTCTTCCCCAGGAGGCTGCAGGCTAACTGGATTGGCCTATATGCCGCAGACAGAGACTCTATCCTGTTCCGCAGCCCTGTGCTACTGCTGCTATTTTTAACCTAAAGCCAGCGTGGGACAACCTGCCATGCCAGGCACTGCTATAGGAAACAGGGCTAATCTGCGTATGCCATGCTAGCTAGCTAGCAACATCAGATTTACAGGGATGTCTTTCTTGCATACGTTACAACACGTGTATTTGCCCAATAAATACTGGTGACAGTTATTTTTTAGATGAGGTATAAGTGTAACATGACAAGTCTAGATTGTCCCTTTTGGCATCATATATTGGCTCTTTCTTTTAATATGCCCTCACATATTTGCATGGAACAATTTATAGGCATCACTGTTCCTTTAACATGGTCACTGTAGGAATAATAAAAAAAGACACTAGACCTCATTCAAACTGCAGATAAAATTGGCCCAATTTACTGCAAACAAAATTTGACCTTGGGTGTCCAAAGGTTTACATAAGACTGTAAACGTTAGTCGACTATAGACCATCTATGCTGCTGTATGCACAAGGGTGTGCTTATTAAAGAAGTGGAGACAATTAAGGGAAGAGACTTTACCCCTCCCACATCTTCATGAAACTTCAAGACATACCTCCACTACCAGAAACCCAGCCAGCTTTAGGTGGCGTTTCTGCATAGCAAAACGTCCCAGCAGATCTTTACCCCTGGAGCCAAAATGAGGAAACTCCCAAGCCAGGAATGCAATTCTACTCAAAAACAGACAAAAGGTGATCAATTAATGTACATTCAGAAAAATGTGAAATTTGATTTTTTTTTAAAAGGAAAAAGGTACCATTCCGTTTCCTTCTTTGGACTAAAACTTAAGAAGTAGGTGCTACAGTGTCTTCTGATGGAGAATAGAGTATAGACATCTCACCGTTCTAATTTTTAAAATTTAGTAAAAATTTACTAATAGTTTTCATGACTATTCAAATTTTATCTCTGATTCAAAGTGAAATAAAAGATGTGGGCATCTCTGAAATGGAGCTAAAACTGACCTATGCTACCAGGATAAGGGTTAGAATTAAAGTGATTTGACCTTCGTCCCTCAAAGGTCATTGGTCAGCCAAGATGTGTTTGGGGTTTGATGTCTTTAGTTCAGCCCTAGAGCTACAGGCCTAAAGTAGCTAAAAGCTAATGGAAGCTTATGTTAGGTAACTGAACTCTGGCCATAAACTGCAATAAACTGTATTGAAAATGACTTCCTTATGTGGTTTCTAACTTAATGTCAGAATTAAATTTAGCTTTGTTTGACTCACCTGCGTGCCCCTTGAGGTAACCGCTCTGGCCCACCTTTTCCAAGTAAGTGTGGAGCTTCCAGATTCTCCAAGTCAATAGGTTTATTTTCTGAATCCACCACCACCTCTGCGTCTGATTGTTCAAGGTAAACAAAAACCACAATACTGTAAGATGGAGTGCACTGATCACATCAATCAGAAGTGACATTTAAAGGTTTCAGGTCAAACAAAAATGGTGCACCTATAGTCCAGCCATATACTGTGTTGACGTCAGTGCGAAGGGCAGTCGTACAGTTGTTGATCAGGCTCTGGAGGGCTGTGTGCAGGCTACTCTGTAGGGATGTCAGGGTGGGTTCTTTGGCTTGGAAAGCTGGTAAATGGATATTTGGACAGACGACAGCGACTCCAAGAGGCTCTAGCTGAGCAGAAGCAGCAATGTGAAGGAGCTTCAACCTGCAGCTCTCTGTGCGTACAGGACTGTCACCTAAAATGCCAAAATACAGAGAGGGGTGAAGGAAGTTTTGACCTTTCAAGTGATTCAACTATGGCTGTAAATATTTGATTATGACTAAAACTTATTACATCTATTGACTGTTTATCAAACAATTCAATTGTTACATTTCTTCTCACTTCACCACCAAAGTTCTGTTTGTGCATCAAGCAAGATCTATGCTTTCTCCTAAAACAACCCCTACACTGCCTTCAGTACATTGCCATTTGTCAAAAAAACATACATATCTCATAGATAGATAGATAGATAGATAGATAAGTACTTTATTAATCCCTTGCGGGAAATTCAGGTTCAATCTCATATGAAATTTAGAAAAGTGATGTCAAACTTGGTTTCTTCCAGGCCACAGCTCTGCACAAATTAAGGTTTTCCCTTCCAGTGCTTCAAATTCAGTGCTTGTAGCTCTTGCTAATTGGCTGCCAAGTTGAATCAGGAGTGTTTAATGTGGCAGAATGCTAAACACTGTGGCCCAGAAGGAACTACCGGTACTTATGACACCCCTTTTATAAAGCCTTACATAGCACACTGGTTTGGAGGTAAACACCAATTTCTTTATCTTTAATGTAATTTAGCAATGGGAACAACCCTCTTGGCTGATGGCTGCTGTCCTGTGCAAACTCCTGATGATGATCCGGCATTCTTAATTGTGAAGAGTGCAGCCATGTGTGTACAACTTTTGAACAGCTAAACACACAAATTTCATTCCAGCCATGTCATCACTTTTTAAAAATAATCTGTTTCCACCATCCTCTGCATTTCTTCTTAAAGATAAACCAGCGTTTCCCACCTCTTACAAACATGCATCATTTTTTTGCAATAATTACGGTACATTTTTTATTTTAATTCTGGATTTTCCATCTAAATGTTAATGTTTCAAAATGTGCATATAAAAGAGGTTTATGTAATGTAATTACACTCCAGAACCATAATTATGAAACATAATTATGGGAACAGCATCCAAGGTCATTCCTATCTTAAGTTACACAATCTGACATAATGGACATTTACAATGACATATCACTAGCTAATAGTCAAATCATGCAGGTGGAGTTCAGAAATACTGTCTTAAACAGGTACTTCCTGACACCATGTGGCCAAGTACAAAATTACAAGCAAAATAGCTGTGAAAACTAGTATTAAACTATTGTTATAGGAGATCAGGAGGCTACATATTTTATTATATTAATTATCTAGTAATGACTACAAAACCCATATGCAAATTACCCAGTTATGAGACAGCAAAACTGATGTGTGTAGAGACTCATCAGCCATTTGAGGCTCATTTAAAATAAGCTGATACTTGTTTGTTTCTTCTACATCAGTTCTCAACTTGTGCCAGCAACATGTATTGTGCCAGTCATAGCAGCTGCACAATATAATCTCCAAATCCAGTGAAGCTAAACAAATCTGGGTTTGGATGGGAGAAATCCCTGTAAAAGCTTGCGTTGATGTAAGTGGTGTACGTGTGGACAACAGGAGGCACCATTCCACTGTTCTCAGTGGATCCCAATGCCCACTGTTCGGTACAAATGGTGCCATCTTTCAGATGAAACGTGAAACGGATTCTCTTAGGTCAGGAAAAGATCCCTGTTCACTTCTGCTCTGTTTTACACTCTTAATCATTCTTCTTAATAGCTAATGTGTAGCGAGAGTACTTGGTTGGCCTAAGTGCTGCCCATTGGTGGTGCTTGAGGTGACTGGCATAGCTGTGAAAATGCTACAGAAATGTATAACCTCACTGTTTTTTTTTCAAAATGCTTTTAACTTTTACTTATAATGTCTTTATTCTTCAATGAAATGAATATAGCAGATTTTCTGTGGTACCTTTAAGTCTGGTTTGAAAGGCAGGGTCTGTAACAGCACTGATAAATTCAGGTTTGGCCTGTTGGAGTACGCAGAGAGACCAGACCATGTCAGTCAGCAGAAATGGCTCCAGCTGCTGCCATGAGCCTTCCAAGGCCTTATGAACCTACAGCCACACACACAAGACATGTAAGCCAAGCTTATTAGATTATAATGTCCTGTGTGCATATTCAGGGAGTTTTTACTCTTTCAGGTGTCCTTTCATTACCTTAATGTAGAGCTCTGTGTTGCTGGGGTGGAAATTGAGCTTGGCGAAGGAGATGAGGAGGTTACACAGCTGCAGAGTGCTGTACTTTTCACTGTTATTTAGGAAGTGCTGAAAGAGAGAAAAAGTACAGTAGCTTTATAGGTGAAAACTTTTTTTTGTATTTTGTACAAAAACTGCAAGCTTTGCAATCATTACACCCTGCCACTCTGTATATGCATGTAATGTACTGCCTCTGCCTATGCATCTCTGCATATATCACTATGTACTGCCACTTTGCATATGCATATACACATATTACACAACTATAAATAGTCACTGCTTAATACTGTTTACAGTATTAAGAGTTTTATATTGTACTTGTGTACATTGTGATGATTCACTTGATGTGTCAGTACATTAATGCACTGCATAATATTTATGACTTATTAACATTCATCCATCCATCCAATCCAATCATCCATCCCAATCCAATCATCCATCCCAATCCAATCCATCCCATCCCATCCCATCCCATCATCCATCCGCTTTGAACCTGTGCAAAACCCTCAAAAAGAGGGATGTGGAGCCACTTCAGGAAGGCCAGGGATTTTGAACAACGTGTGACATCAGCACAGCTCATCTCTGGTAACCGAGGCAAAAGCTCAGCAGCCATTCTCTGGAACAACTGAGGCTGGTGGAAATTCAGCTTACCTGTCTCGAAAAGAGGGGAGTCATATGTTTAAGCAACTGTCGATCTGTTACCAAAAACATCACTTAGGATAAGTTTAGGAGGATGACAAATACAGTGAACTGAAGTGTCAGTTTGATTTCATCCTTTAAAAACATTTTTGTAACTAGTGGTACCACTATACCTCAACAATATGGTGTTTAGTGATGGAACACTTTACAAATAATCTATGGACCAATACATTTGATTCAAAGGAAACAGTTTTGCTGTCCAACTTTGTCTAGTTTGGGGGTAGCACATCATTGCCAATTAGAACAGGGTCATGTGAGGTTTACGTTCTTGAACATAAACAGTTTTGGGATTTGAACACACAACCTTGAAGTTGCTGTCTCCTCTCCCTACCACAGGTCACAGGTGCCCAATCCTGATCTTGGAGATCTACCACTCTGGACCGTTTTGATCCAAAAGACTAGACAGGTATCCAGAGGACTCTGAAAGCCTTCATTTCTTGGATCAGGTGTATAGTTTGGAGTTAAACTCTACAGGGTGGCAGAACTCCAGGATTGGGCACCTTTGCTATAAGTTAAAGTTTCACCTTTATTACCCTGCGGTCACGCTGGCAGTGATGCGATGCCACAAAGCAGCTGGTTATAAATTTGTGAGAGCTGGTGATTTGTAGTGACAGGAGGCAGAGTGAAGTGGGTGGAGTCCGCAATGCAACAAAGACAAGCGAAGTTTAACTTTATGCAAATTAGGAGAGAGTCTTAATGATGCATTTTGATGGAAATAGTTGAGGCACGTAGGCAACTACTGAGTTGTAGTGTTTGGTATCAAAGGTGGCCTAAAGAAGCAAAAATGCCTTTGTGGATCGAGTGAGTGGAAAAGTGGAAAACTGTAAAGTTCCTGTAAAGAGCACTGTACAAATGTAAGAACCAAGTCAATTTAACTGACCGTATGCAAATGCAATGTCAAGCAGCAGAGGTGTATTGAGCTCAGAAGGGGGTTTCTGGTGCAGGTGGTATGACAGTGCCCTTAAGAGTGGCACTGTTCGTCGTCCTTGAGATGCCAGAGCTAGTGCCACCTTGCGAATGTCCTCGGCACTGAACTGCTCAGCCAGCTCCAAAGCCTGGTAATGACAGGTCAATGTTAAAACTTGTTATGCAGTATAATGTTGGATTTTACATGTTACACTCTACAAAGAAAAGGTTTCTGGAAGATGTTTTAAGAGTTCCTCAAAATATCATTCTAGCAGAAACTCATTCACTGATCACTTACCAACCAGCAAGAGTTCTGGCTCTCACAGACCTGTTAGTGTTTCTTTAAGAAGCCCTCCTACTCTGCACTGTATTAATAACACCTGTTTGAACTCGTTACCTGTATAAAAGACACCTGTTCACACTCTCAATCAACCACACTCCAACCTCTCCACCACAGCCAAGACTAAAGAGCTTTCTAAGCACAAAGTGACAAAATTGTAGACCTGCACAAGGCTGGGATGGGCTACAAGACAATAGGCAAGCAGCTTGGTGAGAAGGCAGCAACTGGGAAGAACCACAAGATTAAACTTCTTTGGTCTGGGGCTCCATGCAAGATCTCGCCTTGTGGGGTAAGGTTTGGCCCAACTTATTGTTGTAATTTTTCTGTATTAGTCAGCGCTTTCCCCAAGTGATCACATGTTTGTGCTGAGTGTTTACTCTTGGCTCTTAAGACAATGCTAATCAAATTCACCACTGTTCACTGTTATCGCGATTGAATCCCACTGTCTTACACGGTGTTTCCCCATGGTCAGCTAAATTACTATTACTGTTGGCCAGAGGGGGCTGCATTCTCTATAAAAACCTGACTTTTACACAGTGAAGTTAGACAGCGAGGTGGACAGACAACAAGGTGACAGACTGCAGATCTGCTCATCACATCATCTTCAATAATAAAGAATCTTAAACACGCTGGTCTCCTGACTCTCTTCAACTGGTGCTGGAAGAAACATCTTTTCAATTCATCTCAAACCCTGGGATCCAGAACAAATAAATACTTTACAACAGTTGGTGCCAAACAATTGGTGCCAGGACATTCACATTACTTGTGCAATGACAATATGATGTACAGATCTACTGCATTTGTGTGTTTACCTTGTCTTCCAATTTGTCCATTAGTGAGGGTGAGATTTGTGAAGCACGGCCCATGAAGGTGCTGATTGTTCGTGGGTCACTCAGCTCAGTCCAGCGCAGCTCCAGCTGCTTCAGCACGGCTATGGTGAGAGACTCGTCCACTTGCCTGACAAACCACAAACACTGATTTTACAATACCATCTACATGTGTGCCACAGATTAAAAAGGTTTTATAGAGAAGACAAACAATGGAATGTGTGGTATTAGTTTAGTCAGTGTGTGCTGCATACCCTTGACTGTGGTTTCCAGAAACAAAATACTCAAGGTAGCACAGCTGGCGATAACTGAGCCGCCGAAGCCTCCACAGTGCCTCCGTCTGGAGAGAGTGCATCACTACAGCATCGGCGGCAAAACCCAAACCAGAGAGAGCGTGCAGTAGAGACACAAGTGTACCGTTCCATATTGCTGACACCTATCACAGGAGCAGGAGTAACAGGAAGACCCTGGGCATCAGTGTTTCACAAACACGCTGTATTTTGCAGACTGAGGGCACAGTCTTATCATATCCTAAACAAACCAGGAGTTGACCGATATTGATTATTAGTCATTATTAAGAACACACAGCAAGACTATAGAGGTGTGTGTCAGAGAGCTAACACTTTATAAGCATGGAAACAAAGTAGAAGTGCCAAGTAAATTAGAAAAATGCTAAATACTGGCTCCAATGATCAGTTCAGGACAATAATCAGTAAGTAAATTCTTCCATTTCTTATTACATCTGTAATAACCTGGTTAATGTTAACTACAGACACTGTGTAATACAGTATTAATCTGCATTTCACAAAGTTATCAAGTTATGCAGTTCCTTGTGCATTCAATTTTTTTTAATGCTGTCTAGCATCCAAGCTTTTTGGTTATATATCCCTACATAGATTCACAGGCTACTAAAGTGTGGCAGTTTCCACAATCTACCATTGCAAATGCCATCTTTGGAGAGTATACTGGTCAGCTTTTTCCTGGGCTTCAGCTTCCTCAGTGGAAAGGTCTACCAAAGTGGCTTGCAAGAATACTGTGGTAATCCATTGCCCAGCAGCCCAAAGTATGCATCTATGATCCTGTGGTCAGAAGCTGCCCATGTTTTATTTCTGCCGAATTAAATGTTTAAACAATATGCCAATAAAGTCATACGACGGTTTAAAGTAGTGCTGGGTGATAAAACAATAGTTTTTTTTCACAATAAGTTTTCCCTCGATGGCGATAAGCCAGGACAAAAGAATTTGATAAGCATTAACGTTCGTTTCCATTTCGCGTCTAAGCAGATTGACAGTGAGCTCTGACGTGTAATACTGTTGCTTGTTAGCTCCTCTTAACCAGCGCTGCCAAAAAGCACTGTTGTGTTTAAGACAAGCGTGTCATTGGCCGGACGAGAGAGCGCGAGGTCACTGTCTGCTCATCTGTTTGTGTGAGAAGAAGGAGGGGGGTTCGCTGTGTGTGTCAGCCGGAGTGTTAGCTAGCATTAGCATATTAGCTTGTCTCTCTAGCCTGGTATTTTGGAGTGACAGCAATCACTGTAAGTTTCAACAATAAAGCAACGACTGTAAACGTCTTTCTCGTCCATCCTTTCAACACGTCCAGCCGGATGCTACAATATTATGTTCTGGCAATAAACATTTTAATAAAGTAAAGTAAACTGTAACATTTCATGTATTCAGTTTGAGGTTTTAGAAAGATGTTTAAAACTATGACAATGTTAGAAAATTTAATATCGTGATAATTATTGAGATTGATCAATATAGAAAAATGTATCGTGATAACATTTTTTGGCCATATCGCCCAGCTCTAGTTTAAAGTGAAATATTCAAATCTAGAGAAACTTGCCAAGTCAGGATTGTTCACAGTGGTTATGCTAGGATGTCTAAAACACCTCTAAAAGCTACCTCACCTCAAACTTACATAGCGTAACATGGTAATGAAGATGCTGCGTGATGCCCGATTTTACGAGTTTTAACCATTCATAGAGTAGTGAGACCTGCAGGATAAGTATGACAGAATACTCCCCAAGGTAAACATTTAAGATATACCAATTTTTCCCCATTGTCTACTTACATACAGAAATGTGCTCAAAACAAAAGAAAATGTAGGCTGGCTGATGGGTTTTAATTTTATGTTATACAATGGCTAAATTTATACTGTAGACATTCCAACACCTGGTCCACCAAGTAACTCTGCAATTTATCCTACAAAACAAAACTTCACACCAAAACACAACTTTGTTTACATCTAATTGACTGAATTATGCAAAAATTTAAAAACCCTCCCCTTTAATATGGCAGTACTGCAACAATTGTTGAAATGCCAATAACAGCAATGTAATTAAAACTTAATATCAAAGCCCGAGCTGCTAGTTTGTCTAATCAGAAGTATGTTCACTGAAAGCAAATGTGGGACTTACAGCTTACAGTAATACAGCTATTTCTCTAGGTAGGTGGCTGTGATTACCTTAGTAGTCACTGTCTCTACCAGGTTTACACACCGAGGGTCCTGTAAGTGATTTGTTGTTCTTCTTCCCCTTTTCTGCACCAGCAGTCGGTTGAGCTGGATCAGACACATGGCTGCCTCGTTGGCTGAACCTCCTACCTCCTCCCATGCTTGCAGCACTTCTTCTGGAGTGACAGCCTTTTTAAAACGCACGTCCAATTCTGTGGGCTTGAATACAATATTTAGTTCCTCCTTCTGGGCATTTCCTCGGCCCAGGCACAGTGTTCTGAAAGTGGGACGGATCTGGGTTTGGGACCAGAGTGGTTCTGCTAATTGGGTGGCTGGGAGCTTCAGGCGGGCAGTAGGCGCACTGGCAGAGACTTGGGGACATCTGGATAAAAGGCGAGGCCATCTGGCTAAAATCCTGCTGGTCATCTGGAGGTTTTTTTAACTTGACAGATGACTTCACAACTTATCACTCTTCTTCAACATGTCACTCAGACAACTGAATCAGAGGAGAGAGAGAGAGACAAAGAGTACATAAGAGAGACACAAAGACAGACCGAGATACAGACAGACAGAAAGACACACAGTGTTTTGGAAAAAAAACTATTAAATGGCAAGACCAATTAAGGAAGATTGAGGAGGAGGAAAGCAATGAAAGACGAAACCAGACTTTCTTACACTCGGTTCATATTAAAGTTGTAGCTATGACGACATGTAAATTCCTTGTACAAAACTACAATACCACGCAGTACTAGGCAGAATAAAACCCTCATAAACACCATTCAGACCAGACTTTCAACGAAAGCATTTAAATGAGCTGCGGCTACCTGCGCACCGACAGGCATTCTGACCTTGCCGGCCCAATAATAATCTTCCTACCAGACAAATGCACGGTTTTTCAGCATCGACTGCAATTCAGCATGATCCTGTGACCACCAGCGTTTTAATCACAACACCTGAGATGTCCAAGCTTACTTGCCCAAGCTTAATTAATGCTGAAAATCCAAAAATGTCACATTAGCGACATTCACATGGGACAGCGAACAAGAGTCGCCATATTTCCGTTAGTGACGATTTGTGTGCGTCATTGGTGCGCGACAGCTATTGCAAAGTTTAACGTTGTTTACATTTTACATTTATAAAATGTTTCTGACAGTTGAAAGATTTTGCATATATACAATTAAAGTATACGGAAATTAAAATGCTTCATAATGTGATGCATATTAAATAACCCTAGTTGTTTAAAGGCTTTTATTTTGAAATAAGGCGAACGAGCTGCTGGAGAACGGGACTAGAATCACGTATTGCATGTTTACGGTAGTTTAAAAAATATATTTGTGATATAATTATACATTTAACATTATTTTGCACATAAAATATTGTAAATAATGTACTACTTTAATAATAATAATAATAATAATAATAATAATAAATAATAATAATTATAATTATAATAATAATAATAATAATAATAATAATAATAATAATTATAATTATAATTATAATAATAATAATAATAATAATAATAATAATAATTATTATTATTATTATTATTATTATTATTATTGTTATATATATTGCAGTGCAATTTTCTAAAAAAAAAAAAAAAAAAAGCAATTCGCCGCCTGGCGTTCAGTGTGCTATAAAATCCAAATAAAAGATGATATTGTTGTCCTCTCGTTTACTTGTAGCTTTTCTTAAGTTGCCCCTAACTCTTCTCTTACATTTGATTTCTCGGCTAGTTCAACAAACACTTAAAACACATCCTTCTTTCTTCCAGTCCAGTATTCCTGAACTGACGGTAGGTGGCAGCATTATATTGGCGTGAGCTTTTTGCTGCCATAAAGACAACAAGAAGAAACTGTTGCCCATGCTTGCTTAGATACATCCACACAGCTTCACTGTACAGTCACAACTGTTTACTGTCAGGCACAGGCGTCTTAACACAACAATGGGAGGACAAGCAAAAGCCAAAAAGAAGAACAAACCTAAGAAGAAAGACAATCGTGGAGGTAATTTGCTAGTTATTCTAACATTACTGTGATTACAATTGCATTTAGATAGAGTCTTAAACTAACGTGACAGTAGCTTGTAAACATGTTCTTTAAGCCTTAGAGCTGGAACATCTCCGTTTTAATACTCTCTTACAGGTCTATTTTAGGACTGTTCACTGTCACTTTGCTTTCCTGTGAATGATGTAAATAACGTCTTAAACTCCACAGAACAGTCAGATCTATTACTACATATGAAAACCCACTCCTTTCTGCCAGTGCTGTTGATTTCAGCATTTTGTTAGCGGCCATTTAAACATTTAGCTTCATATTCCACATATCTTTAGTTGAAAAAGTGTTGGTTGTCTTTTGCAGTCCTTTACAGATATTTGAACAGGCCCCATATACACATAAGTTAACATTCAGGGATTTTTTGGATGGTATGGCTCAACCCTAGCAAGACTGAGCTTCTGTTCCAAAACCAGTGGTTCGCAACTTCATATCCTGTTTGAGAATGCTCAGTTTTATACTTGCATTGCAAACTTGACTCGGTCATGCAGGTTCCTCCTCTTCAACATCTTTGTAAATCTAGGGTGCCACCCAGGTGCTTGTCCAGTCTCTTGTCATCTCAAGCCTTGACTCTTACAATTTGCTCCTGGCTGGTCTTCCTATGCAAGCCATCAGGCCCCTGCAGCTGATCCAGAATACAGCTGCTCAGCTGGTCTTCAATCAGCCCAAGTTCTCCCACGTTGCTCCACTGCTGCGTTCACTTCACTGGCTTCCTGTAGCTGCTCGCATCAGATTCAAAACCCTGATGCTCACCTACAAAGCAAGAAATGGCAATGGTGAAGCCTCAAGTCCTTCAAGCTTCTAGTACGGCTCAGCTTAACCCGCCATCCTTCAAGACACGTGGAGGACTAGCATCAAGACTATTCTCTGTTGGTTTTCCATGAAGCAGCATTTCTCTATAGGTTAGATAATCTGAGACAAAGGCTGAGGAATGTGCAATAGTTTTCTTTAGCTCTACCTCCTTTTGTCAGAGGTGCCCAATCTTGGTCTTGTAGATCTACAGCTCTGCAGAGTTTAACTCCATCCTTAATCTTAACACATCTGATCTTGGGCATAAAAGGCTTTCAGGCTCATCTGAATATCACACTAAACTGTCTTGGATCAGGACTCTATAAGGTGGTAGGTCTCCAGGACCAAGACTTAAATTATCTAGCTAAATTCTGCATTGTGGTGAAGGGTGAACACTTGTGACACTTCTGAGTTGTAAGATGAGTCCTCCATAATGTTCCTTCAGTGCTGAGCAGCCAGAAAATATAGAAATATTTCTGGGGCAAGTTATCAAAATCTTTTGTGTTTGGTTGTAAATTGTAAGCATGTGTTATATTACAGATCATAAAACACATTCTGTTGAAGAAAATATTGGCATTACTTTCATGTATTTGTTGCATAAAAACCATCACATTTGGACATGCAGATTCAGATAGAATATACAAAATTAACCCCCTAAAACAATCAGTATTGAGAGGCTCAGTATCGAATTACTTCTTGGTTATAGTGATGGTCAGTTGTCAATGTCTGTTTTGTATGTTGTTTTATGTCTTGTTTCAGGCACAGGACCCACACTAATGTCACCACAGGAAAAGATGAAGGTTAAGATGCAGGAGAAGGCCAAGAAGAGAACGGCTGAAAAGTACAGTGTTGAGCAGTTACTCGAGAAGGTAAGCAGCTTCCATTTCAGTTCAGTGTTATTTGTTTTGCACATTTTACAGATTTTGTCATGAAGCTGAGGGTGACGGTGGCAGAAAAAAACATGCTAAGAGAATGAGGAACACTGAGAGGAACCATAACGCGAAAGGAAAACCTGTTGTGTTGGGCTTGGGTTGAAATAGACAGTGGAATAGGGGGTTATATGTACTGTATACTGTTTACTGTGCTTAGTATGTAGTGTTGGGGGGAAAAAAATAGATCCCTCTGAAGGAGAGTGTTCATGTCGTCTATTTTGGGGAAATTACTGACCACTAGTGGAAAGAGAAGGAGTTGCAGATTTATGATATTTTCTGGTAAGCTAAAATGACAGAGCTTTGCATATTAAAGCATGAGCTCACTGGGTAGAGAAATGTTTGTAATTAAATTATTATTCTTACAGTGATATAAATATATACACTTGCCTAAATGTATGAAATATGGTCACTGCTGTTGATAATATCCTGTATACTAGTATATGACATGCTTGATTGTGCTGTTTTGGTGCTATCTTAGAATAAGTTATCTTCATGTGGAAATATGCTTAAAACTGAATGGCTGCAAATGACTTAAATTCTGGCATTTTCATCCCCTTTTTTGGTAAATATAGGATATACAGACCCATTCCAAAAAATTAGAAAATCATGGAAAAGTTGATTAATTTCCATAATTCCATTGAAAAAGTTAAACTTTCATAGATGATAGATTCAGGGCCCACAATTTAAACAATTTGTTTATTTTCACGTAATTTGAGCTTCCAGCTCATAAAACCCACAAAATCAGGATTTCAAAAAATTTTAATACTCTGGAGAAATCAGCCCAAATTTTGCAGGGCATGAATGTTTTAAACTGAGTGTGACACACTAATAATCTACTAAACTCAAAGCACCTGCACAGGTTTCCTTAGGTGTCATTAAATTGGTTCAGTTTGTCCAAGCATATCAATGGAAAGTCTAGTGGAAGGTCAAAATGTGGCAGGAGAAGATGTACCATCAAAAGAGATGACCGTGGGTCATGCCACTTCTGAACCTGAGCCAATGTAGGAAGCGCCTCAACTGTGCCAAGGAGAAGAAGGGCTGGACCGTTGGCCGGTGGTCCAAGGTCCTCTTTTCCGATGAAAGTAAAGTGTGCCTTTCATTCGGGAATTAAGGTCCAAGGTTTTAAAGGAAAACAGGTGAGGAACAGAACCCAAACTACTTGAGGTCCAGTGTGAAATATCCAGTCAGTCATGATTTGGGGTGCAATGTTTGGTGCAGGTGTTGGTAAGCTCTGCTTTCTTAAATCCAAGGTCACCACAACAGTCTACCAGAATGTTTTAGACGACTTCAAGATTCCTTCTGCTGAGGATCTGTATGGAGATGCTGATTTCATCTTCCAGCAGGACCAGGCCCCTGCCCATGCCGCCAGAAGCACCAAAGCCTGGATTGATGCCCATGCCATTACTGTGCTTGACTGGCCAGCCAACTTGTCAGACCTAAACCCCATTAAGAATCTATGGGGTATTCTAAACAGGAAAATGAGGGTCACCAGACCCAACAACAAAGAAGAGCTGACAGCAAGCATCAAGGAAATATGTGCTTCCATAACACCCAGTCAATGCCACAGGCTGATTGCCTCAATGTCACATCGCACCCAACCAAAGTATTGAAGATTGACATATTGTTTTGAAAGTACCATATTTTGATTGATTTGACGTGATCCTAATTTCTTTTTTTTCTACAAAAACTGAGAAGTAGTTTGGGCTGATTTCTTCACAGTACTCTAATTTTTTGAAATCCTGTTTTTGTGGGTTTTATGAGCTGTAAGCCCAAATTATGTGATATGATATTATATATGATATATGATTATATGATAATAATTTATTTGTGTGTTACTGCTGCAAATGAACACCTGCCAATCGGCAAACATTCTGGCCCTCAAAGACCTGTTAGTCCGCCTCTAAAAAGTCCACCTCCACTCCATTTATTATTCTAAATTAGAAGCACCTATTTGAGGTCGTTAGCTGCATAAAGACACCTGCCCACCCCACACAATCAGTAAGACTCCAACTACTAACATGGCTAAGACCAAAGAGCTGTCCAAAGACACCAGAGACAAGATTGTAAACCATCTCAAGGCTGAAAAGGGCTACAGGGCAATTACCAAGCAGCTTGGTGAAAAAAGATCAACTGTTGGAGCAGTTATTAGAAATTGGAAGAAGCTAAACATGACTGTCAATCTCCCTCTGACTGGGGCTCCATGCAAGATCTCACCTCGTGGTGCATCAGTGATCCTAAGAAAGGGAAGGAGGTTGTTCCCCTAAAATCTCGCAATTCATGGCCCCAGTCACCCTCTCCTTAATACAGTGCAGTTGTCCTGTTCCATGTGCAGAAAAACACCCCCAAAACATGATGCTTCCACCCCCATGCTTCACAGTAGGGATGGTCGTACCCCCACCTTCGTAGTACAAAACCCCCACAAAAAGACGTGTACCTTGTCCTGTTGACGTGACATAATTCCTCTCCCACTGACCCCGGTACTTAACGCTCTAAAATCCCCTTGTTGGAGGAAGGGAAAGAATCCTAGTGACTACGTGGTGCTCCACTCTAGAACGTACCTCGGGGTCAGTCTCCCTCTAACTGTCAGTACAAATCGAAGAAGGTTAAAGATTATTGACGAGGTTGTCA
>BRDA01000375.1:32176-47296 GCA_036984385.1 Crenuchus spilurus | reverse complement strand
CTGTGGCAAGAAGGTTTGCTGTGTCTGTCAGCACAGTGTCCAGAACATGGAGCAGATACCAGGAGACAGGCCAGTACACCAGGAGACATGGAGGGCAACAACCCAGCAGCCGGACCGCTACCTCCTCCTTTGTGCAAGGAGGAACAGGAGGAGCAGTGCCAGAGCCCTGCAAAATGACCTCCAGCAGGCCACTAATATCCATGTTTTTGCTCAAACTGTCAGAAACAGACTCCATGAGGGTGGTAAGAGATTTTGAGTAGGATTCCAAATCCAGACCTCCAAGGGGTAATAATTTTGATTTACATTGATCATTTTTATTTTATTTTGTTCTTAACACATTCCACTATGTAATAAATAAAGATTTTCAACTGGAATATTTTATTCATTGAGATCTAGGATGTGTTATTTTAGTCTTCCCTTTATTTTTTTGAGCAGTGTATTTGGTGTCCAAGAGCAATGAATCTTTGATGCCATTTTCCTGGGTTGAGTGATCTGTGCATTGCAGAAATGTGATGCTATGTTGTCACTACTAGGCATCCTGAGAGGGATCTTCACTCACAGATGCTTTCCACAGATGCCAGGCTTTTCAAATATGGGTTAGAGATACTAGGTCTAAAAATATGGCAAATTACCAGTGTATTTTGTAGGACTTTGCTTATCATTGTTTGCTTTTGCTTTGATATCAGTTGGTGTTTGTTGGTTAGCTTAATGGCTTAGCTTCAATGACATTTTCATAAGAACACAAACCATTGTCTACTTTTCAAAATCTTTCACAGTGCACGTCACCCTTCATATTATAGACTTTAAATGAGGGGTGCAGAATACGTCGATCGCGATCTACCGGTCGATCACAAAGGTAGTGTGGGTAGATCGCATGGCATTTAAAAATAGACATCAGCATATCATCCATCCTCGCTATAAAACTTGTCACTTGATAGACATACAGGGAGATGAGTCAAGCACTCGGGCCAAGCAGAAATCCAAGCCGCTCAATCTGTATCATATTTCACTTTAGACCACCCACAAGCTCATTGATTGGCTGTGCCGTTTCTTGCTAACGTGTAATTGGCCATCCCCGCTATTACTCAATCACACAGCGTCTGTCTGAACAGTACGTGTTCACCTGCCCCTGTAAGTTATCATGTTGGGCGTTTGTTGTGTCTGTGTCACATCAGCTAGGCATATTTTAATATCAGAGGTTTTATATTAAAACATTAACATTTGAGTGTGTGCGTCCAGCCACCAGTCTGTGATAAGCCACCATTTTCATGCCTCTTAAGTTTAAATGCTGCAAAACGCTAGCTAGGTCCACTTATGTGAGTTAGCCTTTTCACACATGATGATCATTAAGTCCAAGTATCATTCCACTATGACTGATGATCATTTGGAGGTTTGCTTGAGGCTGGCTATCAGCAACTACTGTCCAGACTATGCATCCCTGACTGATTCCATTCAGTGCAAGTCGTCAGAGTAAAGTAGGCTAATGACAAAACATGTACAGAGTTGTATTGTGTAATAAAGGTTCATGTAGTTATTCAAGGTACACCAGCATACATTGTACACATAAATTGTCAGTATATTTATAAATAAATATAAATAAATGACTTGCATTTTTATAGTAGGTAGATCATTTTGACTTAGTCATTAGATAAATAGCTTGCATGCTGAAAAAGCATGTGCACCCCTGCTTTAAATGGTTAACCACCAATAGACTACTTCAATGAACTGCTTCTTGCTGCTGGGAAGCCAAAGCAAAACCAAAACTGAAAACAGTGTAAATAATGTGTTTAGTGTGTGGGTACATGATATTCACTTTGCGTTAACTTTTGCTATGCTGTATATATCGGATTCAGTTCAAACATACATTCTGGTGTAGGCAGGCCTCATCCTTAAATTGACAGGTGGTTAATTAAAAAAAATCTACATAAAGCCCAGTTTCAAGGAAATATACTCAAATACTTTAGCTAGAGTTAATGTAATCTTTTACTTTCCACCTTTGGCCACAGGTTAGTCTAGATCCCCATTTTTTCCTAAATCTGTTGTAGGTGGTTCAGCAACCCCGAAAGCACCCACTATAGAATATTCCTGCTGCTGCCCCTGACTCTGTGGAGAAGGTACAATTCATTTCCTGATGATTTATGAATGAGTTCCCCGGAAAGCTAGCAAAGGTTAGCTCGTGATATGGGTACAGGTAATTTATTTTGTTGCAAAGACGACCATTTTCTCTCTTTCTCCCCCCCCCCCCAACACTTTTTCTTTTTTCAGACATTTAATCAAGCATTTGTGACATTTTCCATATTTAGCCTGCTCTGGCAAAAGCAATTTGATTTGGGAGCAGGATAGCTATCGATGTGCATTGCTGTCAGATTTTCTCAGCTTAAGTGTTAAAACTAAAATCTTGCATAAAGTTACATGTCAATCATAAATTTAAACACACGTATGAAGTGCTCTTTTTTATTAAACACTCTCCAACATAAAATGTAAAAAGTAAGCACAATGGCACAAGAATAATAATAATAACAACAATAATAATAATAATAATAATAATAATAATGATATTAATGCCTTGTTAATATAACCAAATAAAGTCTGCAAGTGCATTCACTGACTTCAAGGCTTTTTGTGAGGGAATGTACAGCAAGATACATCATAATTGTTTCAACTGACCATTTTTTTTTCAATTTCTCTCTTTGAAATCCCTCTTTTATATTCACCTCGTTAACAAATCCATATACTGAACCACACACACACTCTTGTATATACAGACACATAGACTGCAGTAGCACTGTCAGTTACTACCCATATCTGAGTGGATACAAAATTTCTGGGGTTTTCCTCCCAACAATTGGTCAAACAAGTTATCTTGACCAAAAAACAAAACAAAACAAAACAAAAATGTTAAGGGTAGTTGCATTTTCTTTGTAATAAAACAAGAATTGCTTTCTCTCTCACAGCTTCCATCCTAGATCTGTCCCTCCATCCCCCAAGCTAATTTAGAGAGATGCTAATATCTTCTGTGAGTCAGGTAGGCAGCAAAAGGAAAAGCAGCAATATAAAAATCCCATGTTCCCAAGTGTTCTCAAAGAGGGAACATGATGAACTGCTGTCATTCCAAGAAATATAGTCAGACTGGTAAAATATGGCAATTCATTCAGTAAAAATCTCTTTTCCAGCACCTTTGATCTGTGTTCTCATAAGGTGCCCAAAGTTGCAGTATATTTTGTTTCATTTCCTCCATAGATTATATTTTAGTCCAAAACATGAAAGAGTAAATGCTCAAAAATGATACAATACAAGCAACACTATGTCCCACAGTACTTATTCATTCTGTTAAAAGCCACCACTAGTTGATGGCAAGTCTTTCATGCAATCCTCAGGTCTGATACTGACTTGTAGAATGAGCCAACATGCCCAGATTATGATTGGTTACTTGGTCATGTGTCAATAATCTCTTGCACCGACGTAGGTTCATGTGGAAGGCTTGTCGCATTCGGCAGAGCTTGTCCATGTCCCACCGAGTTTTGCTGGATCTCCATGGGAATACCAGTTGCATTTTCTCGCGCAGTTGGAAATTCACGGCACTGTTTCCGATATTCCAGGAAGGTACATGCTTTGGTGGCTATTGCCACCACATTTTTACCAACAAAAATGGTGGAAACGCGGCTATCCTGAAAGAGCACCATGTTGACTCCACGTATGAGGATGGTGACCACGTTGATTGTAACCAAGCTGAGCATTGGGTACAACATCATCTTCTGGGGTGATACATGTTCTCCTTGCACGCTGATCTCACTCAATGACACACAAGGAAGGATCAGCAGAAGGATGTAGCAGTAGAAGAACATTAGCCCTTCTGCCCAGATGGGTAACCCTGTTCGCTGCGGTTCCCAAAGGTTTGCCTGGATGTCTAGAAGGTCCAGCAAATCCAGAGCCACCCAGAAGAGTCTTCCCCTCATGTCCTCTTTCTTCCTAAATGTCCGAACGTATTCCATGCTGTCTAGAGCCACCAAGACTAGATACAGGCCTGGGACACAAACGGACAAGAGTAAAGTCAAAGCCTTCCGTGCAACTGTTTCAAGACTTTTGCGATCTGCCTTGCAATTCTGGAAGACAAAGTAGAGTTTAATCTCCAGGACAAAGATGTAGAGGAACCAAAGGATCATGGCATATCCACGGCGGGCTGTACGAACTTCAGCCCCCACCCAAACTGCTACGTAGCGGAGGACTATGAGGAAACACACGTCCCCAACCAGAACTATAATGCAGACCCCAATCTTCCGTGGCCCCTGATTTTGCTCCACCAGGTAGGCGTCCATGAAGGCCATGCTGGTCATGATGACGATGGTGGTGAGACAGACGTGCCGTTTGTCCGGTGGTGGCAACACCATGGCGAGGGCCACCACCGCTAGTGCTAACTCACTTCTATGTCGTCCCTTTTGTGCGCTGGCCTTAGGGATTCCAGTCTCAATTACTTTGCCCAATTTCTTTTACTCTATTTTACTTGACTCTGGGCTCTGTCCTTTTGTGTAAAAGCTGTTTCCCATTTCTGTGTGGCTGAAACACGTTACGGTAAATTGAGAGACTACACTTTTTGTATCTAATCCTTGAGAGTGAGCATGACTATGAGAGTCATTTGTCTTTCTTGCCGGGCTGAGGACAGAGGCAAATGGGATTTTTTTTTTTTGCTGTAGCTACTGTAATTCTGGTATGGAAAAAGTCGGCCTTAGATTACAACAGACGGAGACATTTAGGGGTTTTGTGTGTTACAATGGAGTCTTTGTTTCTTGAAGAGATGCAGTAATTCCAGTTTGAAGCAGAATTAAATGAATCTGAGTTCAGGCAGAGGCTGGGGCTGAACTGCTTTGCAATGGAAATGCGACTGTGAGAGAGGAAAGCCAAGCTGGGTTTTGGCAGGTGATTCCTCTCTGGCTCAGTGAATGGAAGAGGCTATCTGCTCATTACTCACTGAGGTTCCATTGATCCTACTAGACTACGGAGACTGCATGCCTACCACGCCTCGGCATTTATGGATAAAATGCCATGATTTTCCTGCATCCAGAGAGCATACGGGGAAATCCTTAGCAGGCATACATCTGATGTGGTGTGTGTGGTTTTGAGGTTATAAATGGCTGGCTGTGTGAAAGGAGAAGGATGCAGTGAGTGTGTGTGTGTGTTTGTGTGTGTGTGTGTAAGAAAGATGTCTGCTGAGTCAGATGGTTGAGTTATCAGACTGTTTCCAGGAAAAATAGAGGAAGTGTTCAGGCTGTAGGTCCAGCAAAATGACCGAGCACTCTTTGAATGTCAATGTATATTAAGTCAAGCGACTTGTGTGTGAGGAATTGGGCAACACCGGACAATTGACTTTGTAGAGCAGCCATTCATCACCCAGACACCGATACAGCAGCTCCAAGGGCCACAGTTCATCCATGGCTCCCACAAGGGGAGGCTCTCTCACTGGGCTTCACTCGCATCCTCTTCCCCCCTCACCTGGTGTGGCCTGAAAGAGAAAAGGAAAAAGAAGCAAATCAGCACAAAGCTGAAAATAACTTGCACTGCCAAACACACACCCTGCATCAGGGCATATAGTGAGGAAAATAAGTATTTGAACACCCTGCGAATTTGCAAGTTCTCCCACTTAGAAATCATGGAGGGGTCTGAAATTTTCATCTTAGGTGCATGTCCACTGTGAGAGACATAATCTAAAAGAAAAAATCCATAAATCACAATGTATGATTTTTTAATAATTTATTTGTGTTACTGCTGCAAATAAGTATTTGAACACCTGTGAAAATCAATGTTAATATTTGGTACAGTAGCCTTTACAGAGGTCAAACGTTTCTTTTTAGAGAGTTCAGCACACCTGGCTGTAATGTTCAGATGCTCTTGAAGGTCTTCACTGAAGTTTGGGTGGTAGATATCCAGGACCAGGATTTGGCACCACTAGAATAGAGAGTGTGTCAAGTGCTTTTGAAGCCTTAGAATGGAAAAGTAAATGTTGCTGCCAAATACCGACTGGTTCTGTGTGAATGTTAGGGGCACTATGACTGGAAAATGTTAAAACTCCTCTTTAAAAGCCAAAGCAAATGTCGCCGATCCTCACTGCTCCAAATATTTGAGCTGTTGACCTTTGGCAGCAGTATGTGTCTGGGTAACTTCACATGGCCCTGATGATTAAAATGCTCATTAAAATGCAAGGCATTTTTATGAACTTTCTGCAACTACTTTATTGGTTGCAGAAGCTTTCCAACTCATGCTGCCACACAGTCATTTACACTTATATTTACAGTGAGATATGTGCAGGGAACTGACCCCCCCAGTCTCCAGATCACTGATGCATGCCAATACAGTGACATTACTTACAGCCTTCATAGCTTTGTAGGTGGATGGGTGGGGAAAAACACTTCTGAGAACCATGAAAGATTATAACACTTTCTGCATCTTTTCACAGCTATAGTGTAGTTATGACTGCAGTTTGACATTAAAATTGTGAAAGTAATAAACTTGGTAATCAACATAAAAACATGATGAAAAAGTTTGTGTTCATGATTTAATAAAAAATAAGTGTCATTTATTGTATACAGTATAGTCAAACGTTTTAGAATTGTTCACTTATGCACCTAGATGGTCAGGGGTTCACCCTACAGCAAGATAATGACCCAAAACATCAGTCCAAGCTCTGCCAGAACTACCTTAGGAAAAAATAACAAGATGGTCAGTTTGAAAACATGGAGTGGAGCACAGTCTCCAGACTTAAACCTCATCCAGCTGATCTGGGATGAAAAAATAACATTTATGTGAACGTCTGCAGCAGATTTGTGAAGAACTGTCTGAAGAATATTTTATGTCTATTGTAGAAAGAATGTCACGAGTGTGTTCAGCTGTTTTATTTGACAAAGGTGCTACTGTTATGAGTACAACGTTTAGATACATTTTGGTCTATAAACTGATTCCATGACGTCTTATTTAACTCCTATTCTTTCATTTCAGAGAACAATGAGACATTAAACTGAAACATTTACAATACAAAACTAGGCAAATTAAGAAGTGTAGTGTTTATATTGTATATATTCATTACATATAAAATTACATATTTCAAGGCTTTTTTGTTTTAATGTTGATACTGTCTGAATAATAATTAACTCCAAATGAAAGTCTAATAATTTGAGATTCTGATTTTCATGAGCCATAAGACATACTGATCAAATGTCATCAAGTTCTGAATTGATATTTTGTCATATAATGGTAAAATGTCTCACTTTCAACATCTGATATGTGTTCTATATTCTACTGAAAATAAAATATGGGTCTATGAGCTTTGCAGATCATTGCATTCTGTTTTTATTTACATTTATTTACATTTTACATAGCATCCCAACTTTTTTTGGGGAAAAGGCTTGAAAATTTACTTTATATGTAATGAATATATAATATGACAGTTTACCTTTTTAGATGAACAAGATTTTGCAATGGATACAGATGATGTAGAGATCTAAAGGTCAAGGTGAGTTTGCTACATTCCATCAGTAGCAAACTTGTATTACTTGTATCGCTGCACTAAGAACTACAGAAACTGTGAAAGCGCCTCATATATAGTCAAGCTGAAATCGATACCATTTGAAATGAACATGCCATACTACACTACACTCTACAAACATTATCAGGAGGAATGAACCCAATCCTCAAGGAGAACAATGGCTTTAAAGGGGACTATTCTTGATCTTCAGTGTCACAGCATTGCAAGATAGCATCATATTTACCAAGAATGACAAGGAGAATGCAGACGACCCTGAGAAAGAAGTCTCTGTAAACTGCTCTCAAGCTTCCTTCAGAAACTATAAATGCAATTTCATCATGTTTACAATCTCAGAGCCAAAATCAAAGTCTCTACATCACCCATCAAAGCCTAATTTGAGCACTATAAGCAAAAAGAACTGGTTAAAAGCACTTAAAAAACATTCTACTCATTTAGTTTGCAGTACAATTGCCTCCCTTCTGAATTCCTATAAAAGACCCTCTGCAGCTTTAAATCATCATAAGATCACCATGCCCAGTGCCAAGAAGGGTATGAACCCCATCACTGGCCTGTGGAACAGTGGAACCACAATCTCTGAAGCTCTATCCAACGTTTAGAATGAGCTGGAGTGTCCAGAACTGATGAAGAAATGTTGGCTAAGATGGTGTCTACAAACATTTAGTTATTTTTGAAAGTCCATGCTTCTTCTCATTTGCACAGATCAAATGAATTCATGCTGTTACTATATCCCTTAATCACTCAACTTGAAAGTGTATTGAGCTTTGCAGAAAGGCCTGCAGGACTGACCTGTTTAATATTCAAACAGTAACATGTTGCAGTCAGTCTGACAGCCCAGGTCTCCAGACATCTAATCAGCACGCTGAACTGACATTTGCAAACATTTAACAGAAATAATGAAGACTAGACACAACACCCACACAGCCAGTCTCACTGGGTTCAATCAATATAACATCCTCGTATTAACCCTTTAACATCCTGCCCAACCAATTGGTAGAGCGCATTTAAGTCACTATATCTTTTTGAAGGTGGTGTTGAACTTAACAAAATGTGATTGTGCCATCTCTACCAATCGGTAGAGGTATGGTAAGCTAAAAAAACATCCACTAGAGTCACTAGAAATGCAACATTTTCTTGTCTGAATGTAAACCAGCAACGTTACAGCCAAACCACAAGAAATAAACTGGATCAGATGATGAAAACCATTAGCGCTGTTTTACCACCACACAGATGAGTGAACAATATTTGCATCTTATTGCACAGTTTATGTTTTGATTTTGCTATAAAGTGCCATCTCATTGTATGTTTAAAGTGTACATTTAAAAATATAACTGGGGTTATAGGTCACCTAAGTGGTATAGAGTCTACATTACTAAATGAAGTTAGCCAGTAGTCCCACTATTAGAACTGGATCAGCTTAGTCTCTTTTTACATGAAATAAATACATGTTGGTACTTTTACTGTAAAAAAAGCCTTCAAATGATCAGGAAATGTGTTTTATAATTTGTAATAATAACACATGCTTACAATTTAACACTGAACACTAAAATGTAGGAGCTTTTTTTTTTTTTTAAAGATTTTTAGTACTAGAAATAATGTATTACAGGCTGCACAGCACTGAAGGGACTTTATGCAGAGATTTACATCATAAGAGGCTCAGTTCTATTTGTTTGGGGCTCAAACATCAGTACAAGATTGAAAGTAAAATCAACACTTATTCTAATGTGGTTTATTTGAACCGGAATCTTTCACTAGCAGCTCAAAATAGACTGAAATGAACAACTTGAGTAAAAAGAAGAAGGTTTTAGCTTTCATAAGACTCTCAGCCTTGACCGGGCTATTGTGTGGTCTAGCATTTTCTGAGCAAACCGAGCATACATTCAGACAAGGATTTCACTTATAAAGGTATGCTTCATTCAGAGACCATCTTTACATATTTTCCACTTACATCAGAAGTGGTGGATCAGCCAACGCATGATTGGGTCCAAATTTTGCTTCTTTAAGTTGGAACACATACACATTAGTCACCTAGTCATTTTGGTGAAAATACATCACCACACTGTCTCTCAGCTTGCTCAAATCTCATTCAGATCTTAGTGAAGGTCACAGACTAGTAGATGTGGTTTAGGACACAGTATGACTTACTGGAGCAATACCTCACCACTACAGACACTTCAGACAGCAGCAGGGCTGCTAGAAGACTGATTTTAAATCAGATTCCTCTGCATTTATGGTCAACTGATTCAAGATCAGCACTTCCTGCTCAGAGATGGTGGACACAGAATTCAGCTACACACGTTTTTGACACTCACAGTAATCATACTGTGTGCTAAACCACGTGCACTACTCTCTGAGAACTTCACTGAGATCTGGATGCAAATTAAGAGATGTTCGAGGAAGTATTTTGACAGAAATGTCTGATTTCATTTAAGCAAGGTTTTAGTGTTTGTTGGTAACTGGTCAAAAAAAGATAATAATGCAGCGTTTTCACATCTAGGAAAAAGTTTGTTTTGATTGTTTAAACAATGCAATACTTATGTTAACTTAAGAAGAGTTCAGAAATCAATATTTAGTGTTGAGTGACTTCAAAAATCAAGCAGCTTGGCTTTGTTTGATGGCTTGTAGATGATCTGTGTTCCTATTGGTCACATTCCAAAGATTTTCAATGGGCTTGAGGCACGTTTGAGTGCTCCTCATGTTTTACACAGCTGTATAACATCCAGTCTGATTGTACCTTTAATTCTCCTTTATATCTCCACAAAGATCTTCCAAAAGAGCTCCCAGTTCAGATTGCTCTTTTCTGACTGAGGGATACAGACGAGTGATTTCAGAAATTGATTGTGAGGGAGATACACTGTGGAGTTTTCATTTCCTTTGCCTCTGATATTTAGACAGACAGTCCTTCATATTTGAAGTTAAGCGTTTTAGAGGAGAAATCGAGCAACAATTGGAGAATAATTGAAATTTCTGTTTGTTTCTTTTTTTAGTCCACTGAGAGAAGACAAAAGCTCCTTTTCATCTCGACTCAAGGGCATGGACTAACTGCTGAATTCTTTGGCAGGGCGCTCTTTTCACACTGCTTTTTCCCCTTCCTTTGGACAAGTAAAGTCCCTGAGAGAGGTTGAATACAAAACCCACATCCAGCCTGCGGCGAAGCTCAGCTTTTAAAGAGGAAGAAGCCCTGCTGTGCTCTGACGTTTGGAAGGAATCTGAAATGTGGCAAAGTCTCTGAATGCTTTCAGAGGCAGTCGGTGATTGTGAGATGCAGATGTTTGCCAGTAGGGACACTTGCTTTCACCTGTTGTTTTCTCCAGGAAGTTTGTGTCTCTATTCTTTTCTCACTGACTTTAACAACGGCAAGCAAGTTCTTGCTTTAACGTGACAGTTTGACAGAAATCGAGCTTACACAACCTCCCCCCTTACTAGAAGTGTAGTCCTTCAGCCAGAACTAGACAAACGGGTGAAAAACACACCCAGAGGAAAATTTTACTGCTCAAATGTTTCTCTTTGATGGCTCAGGAGACTTAAATGTCTTAGCCAAAAAGGAGAGCCAGATATATTTGTTATAGTTATAAAGGCCTTATCAAATTCACAAAAAGTTTTCTACAACCCCAAATGTGACACTATTGAATAATAATGGAAATATGGAAAATGCAATGACAATATGGAAAATTGAAAGAAAAGTGTTTCTTACATTTACTTTGACTTTTATTTTCAATGCAGACAGTATGACCCAAGATATTTCATATTTTGTCTGGTCAATGTCATTAAATTTTGTCACATGTCCATTCATACATTTCAACTGCAACACATTCCCAAAAAGTTGGGGCAGTAAAGCATTTACCACTTTGTAATTTTGCCATTTTTTTCAAAACACTTAAAAGACATTTTGGCAATGAGGATAACAAGTGACAAAAGTGCTTCAGGTGTGTAATTCTTGCTACAAATACATCTTTTGTGCATGTATATATAATACAAGGTGTGCATCAGTACCATATTTTTTTTATAAAAAAATTCTGGCCAGTCTAGTACTCGTACCCTCTTCTTCTGCAGCCATTCCATTGTAATATGTGCAGCATGTGGTTTTGCATTATCTTGTTGAAAAATGCAAAATGGACATCCCTTTAAATGCAGTTGTCTAGAAGGCAGCATATTTTGTTCTAAAATCTCATGGTTCTTTTCAGAAGTGTAAATGAAACAGCCCTTGTTAACGGCCACAACCCCATACAATGTTAGACCCTGATAATTGGGTGGTCCTCTTCCTCTTTGGTCCATTTCTTCCAAAAAGAGATCTGCAATCTGAACACAGTATATGCTTCCACTGTGTGATGGTCCATCCCAGATGCCTCTGAGCCCAGAGAAGTTGATGCCATTTCTGGAAATGGCTAATATGTGGCTTCTTTTTTGCACAATGAAGTTTTAAGTGGCCAAAGTAATCCCTTACCCATGTGGTTATATCAGCTATTGATGCATTGCTATCTGAGTAATGTAACCCTAACCCTAACCCTAACCCTAACCCAACGGTGTGACACCCTTGCCCTTTATGCACTGAAATTCCTCCAGATTCTTTGAGTGATTTTTTGCACTATGGAGGAAGAAATATCCCTTTCAATCTTTCTTTGAGGAACGTTGTTTTTAAACATTGCAATCATTTTTTGTGCATTATTGACAAATTGGAGATCTGCTGCACCTCTTAGCTTCTCAAAGACTCACTCCTTTTGTGCATACTGCTTTTGTACCAAATCATGACTACAATCACTTGTTGACATCACCTGTTTGAAATCACATCATTTTTCATAGCATGTATATTAACAAAAACCTCTCTATAACAGGAAGGATGTATTTTAACATATGAAATTAATTTGACCAGAAATGTAATATATTGAGTTCATATTGTCCACAATGAAATAAAAGTCACAGTTTTTTATTTGCATTTTCCATAAACCCTTGATTTGGGCTTGTATAATTACTAGTATTTCAGTATAATTATAAGCATTTCAGTATTTTATACAAATCACAGATGTCATGGATGTCAAATTGCTCTATTTTACAGTAGTTATTAAATATAACTTGTTCATGGCATTGAATGTACATTGTAAGCACAGCCTTGAAACCTGCAAAAATCTTTAATTCATATAGTGCAACACACACACACACACACACACACACACACACACACACACACACACACACACACACACACACACACACACACACACACACTATGAGGGGAAATCTCCCCAGTATTGAGTCATTTGATTTGTCCAGAGTTATTATCTGTGGGAATCTATTATCTCTCAGGAAGCCCAGCTAAGATGTAGTATCACTTTTTAAAGACACACAGCTCACTCAACCTGGGAAAAATAGTGCATTAGTTCAGTGTTATCATCAAAGAGTGATCAACTAACATCTACATGCTTTTCAGCACCTGAAATTAAGGATCAAATCAATTAAATTTAGAATCTTCACAGCATTTCAGAGAATTTTTTTCACCAGAAAAGTCTCATTTTTAAAGGTTTATAAATCTAAAGTGAATGTTAGCTGCAACATGCAAACCAGAATTGATATATACTTTAAATATTGCTTAATTCAATACACTAGCATTTTGTAGATGCAACTGCATAGATGCACAAAACTTTAGAACCACCCAAAACTTTCTTTCAGCCCTGTCTTGTAGACGTTGTGGTGAGCTGTGGTGTCATTATTCTGATAACTGTTAGCAAATCTGAACTAAACACCATTACCGTAACCCTTTAACATTGTGATCAACCATTTGGTAGAGCACATTTAAGTCAATATTATCTTATTTAAAGAAGGTGTTGAACTTAACTCCATGTGAATGTGCCATCTCACCGCAGTGCTTTGTAGCCGTACCACAAGTAATAAACTGGATCAAATGCTGAAAAACGTTTAGTGCTGTTGAACCACCACACAGGTGTGTGTGGTGTTTAAAAAGTGCCAGCTCATTGTATGTATAACGTGTAGATTTAAAAAAGCTGTGGTGTCAAAAATCACTGACTATTTTTATTATTTCCACCCACCCCCACTCCACCCCCCAAAAATATAAATATATATTTAAATGTCTTTTTTTGGTGAGGATGTTAAAGGGATAAGGGTTAAGCTTGACTTTTGATCCACTTTGTAAAAATGTTAGCAGTGACATCTATTAATAAATGTAAGTACATTTGATTCCATCAGCTTTATTCTGTTCTGCATTTCTTGTTGGAATAAGCCTGAGACAGATGATACACCTACACATCAACAAGTGCTGGAGTGAACAAGGACATCTTTTTTCTCAGAGGTAGGAGCTACACTAGGAAAGGAGGCAAGGGAAGGAAATAAAGACAAACAGCTAAAGGTAGAAGATCCACCCAGGAAGGACTGGCAATCTGTACCCTCTAGAAAAGTTGTTTTAAAGTTGTGCTTTATGAGGTAGTCACCTGGAATGGCTTTCAGTTAACAGCTGTGTCTTGTCAAGAGTTCATGACTTGCATTTCTTGCCTCTTAATGTGTTTGAGACAGCAGTTGTGAGTCTACTTTGAAGAATCTAAAATTTAAAACATATTTTGGTTTGTTTAACACTTTTAAGTTTACTACATGATTCCTTATGTGTTCCTTCATAGTCTGCATGACTTCAGTATTCATTTACAGTGTAGGTAAAAAAACAACAACAAAAAAAAAAGCATTAAAAACAGTGAATAAGAAGATGTGTCCAAACCTTTGGTACTGTAAGTTATTCCTGAATGTAAGTTATTCAAATTCCTGAATAATGAATGTAATGTGTGATCTGTCTGCTGTTTTATACTTTAAATTAAAATGTGTACACTCTTAAAGGTACAGTGTGTAATATTTTGGGTTATCTTTTAACAGAATTTAAGATAATCACTAATAAAAATGATTAAAAACACATCAAATCATTATAAACTAAGAAGTTGTTTGATTATTTTACCTTAGAATAAGCTGTTTATATCTACATTTGTCGCGGGTCGAACACCGACTGAGGCCTCCATGTGGCATCACCATGTTTCTACATTAGCTCGAAAAGGACAAACGAGGCTAGCAAAAACTGTTTGTGTTGTAATGATGAATTGGCCACTCAAATTCGATGGTGCTGTAGCTTTGTTTTACTGTTGGCTGACATGAAACAGTAGAAGAAGAAGAAATAAACATATACCTCAGAAAGAAGAAATACACGGAGGAGAAGCAAGAATAAAGGTTTTTTGGTTTATTTAAGATGGTGGAACATTCTTATGCTCGTCAAGAAGAGAAAACACAACTTCAGTTGTCAAATAAAAATGTGTATCCTGCCTACATTATCTGTCTACAGTGAAGCAGTTTGATGTGTTTACTTTGTTTGTACAGAAAACAGCTAATGTTTACAATAGCACTACTGAAGTGCAGAAAATATGTTTCGTCTGCATTGTAGCTATGATAATTTTACATATTACATTTCCTAAATTTCTAATTAAAATTAATCTTACCACTTGACATATCACTAGCTCTAAAGCTGCTATTAGACATCGCGTTCGGGAGTATCAAAGATATATGACATCTTACGGCCACCGTAGAGACTCCTTCGTGTTTGGAAG
>BRDA01000375.1:6857-29421 GCA_036984385.1 Crenuchus spilurus | reverse complement strand
ATTGGTGATCCTCTTACCATCTTGGCTTCAGAGAGACACTGACACTTTGAGAAGCTCTTTTTATACCCAATCATGTTGTCAATTGACCTAATTAGATTTTTTTTTATTTAGATTTAGAGTACTGTTTTGATCCTTGTGCTTTTCACACACTTAGGAAATTAATTCTCAGCAATTTAACCCAATCTGTTCAGTGAAACACACATTTACACACTACTGAACACACACTAGGGGGCAGTGAGGACACATGCCCGGTGCGGTGGGCAGCCCTAGTCACAGAGCCCGGTGAGCAGCTAGAGGTTAGGTGCCTTGCTCAAGGGCACTTCAGTCATGACCTGTTGGATCTGGGAATCAAACTGGCAACCTTCAGATCACAAGCACAGTTCTCTAACCACCAGGCACCGGCAGCCTCAATTCGTGTTAATTGGTCTTCCAGCTGTTCGTAATATATGCTCAATTTCCTTTTTCCAGCCACTTATTGCTACTTGTCCCAACTTTTTTGGGATTTGTTGACACTGTGAAATTTTGAATCAACATATTTCTCCTTTAAAATGTTACATCTGTCATCTATGTTCTATTACGAATAGAATATTGACATTTGCCATCTCCACATCACTGCATTCAGTTTTTATTCACAATTTGTTTAGTGTCCCAACTTTTTTGGAATCCGGTTTATATATATATATATATATATATATATATATATATATATATATATATATATATATATATATATATAGCTGTGATGGTACTTTTAGTCTGTTGAATTTAATGATCAAAAATAAAATGATACTATAGTTTTCTGCCCAGAAATTGTATTAATCCTATTTTTCTTTCAATTATTCAATTCATGCATCAAGCATTTATAGAATGGCTAAGAAATAAGTGATGAAACAGCCTCCAAGACTTTTTTAAAATTTGACCTTCATATAATATAAATAGAAAAATAAACTTTAAAAATCCATTAGACTTTAAAGTGCTTGTAGTTAAAGAAACAATCTGGCACTTTGTTCCAAAAATGTCCAAAAGCACCTTCACTTCTAAACCCTCAGTTCTTCTAGGAAGGCTCTACACTGAATTCTAGAACATTGCTGTGAAGATCTGTACAGTCTAACTCATCCCAAACGTTGGTCTGAACTCCATCACTCCAGAGAACATTTTCACTGTTCTACAGCCAGGCTGGGGTTTACACCCCTGGCATTGAACATGGTGACCTTAAGTACAGCTCCAGAGCAGCTGTTTTTTTCTGTGGAGACTATTCAAGCTCTGTCAATAATAAGTGGTCAATTTTGTTCATTAAAATATTTTTTTTACATATATATAATTTTGGACTTGTACCTTCTTCTAGATCTTACAATTTTTCTAGAACTGGCCCAAGAGCTTTGCCCATCTTCTGGGATGAATAAAAAAGCCAATTTCACTCTAGGGTTGGTGCACAAACAGTCATCCAGAAAGGCTCAACACTCTTTGCTTCACTGATCAAGAAAATAATCCTACAAAAAGTTAACATTACCAAAAAAAAGTGCATGTAGAACCAACAGTTCCAGACACAGTCCTCGGCTTGCGGTGCTATGAAGAGCGTGACTTATTTTTGCTCCATTGCACCTCATTCAGGTTGTGAGGGGCTTGATCGTGAGCTGATTAGTGTGGAAGCTAAACCGTGAAGAGCAGCAGGGCGCTGGATTTAGTGCTGTCAGCAAAAACAGCATTTAAACTGTCTGTGTCTGTATGTAGGCGCCTGCCAGCTGAACGTTTTCCAGTAGAACAGTAGGTTGCTGCCACTGTGGTTTTCATTACTGTTGTCGGAACTGTAATGGTGGGCCACAAGGACTAATAGTGGCTCTGAAGTATCAGTAAACCAATGCTGGAATTAGACTGCAGTTGTGAGCTAAAATGACCAACCAATGATTAAGACAGATGAGACTGTAATATGTCTCTAATGGTCATTATTTCGATCCCTTAAACTTTGTCCTAACTGTTATCACATCACACTGCAAAAGATTTGGGCTGTCTACACTGGAAATGTCAAGTCTGCACATCAGAACAGAACTCTGTACCTACTGTCATGGCATTGAAAAGTGTGGCAACTCATAAATGCATCAAAAATAGAAACAGGGCGTCTGTCAAAATCAGGACAAAACTTTGTGGCTAGTGAAGACAGCTTCACTGATTATTATAGGGGCTTCTTGATTTTGTCTTTAATAACCTAAACAACATATTAATCACTAAAATAGGAGATATCAGTCCATAAACAACCTCAATAAACACTATTAATCACTAGAATATGAGATATTAGTCCATAAACAACCTCAATAAACACTATTAATCACTAGAATAGGAGATATTAGTCCATAAACAACCTCAATAAACACTATTAATCACTAGAATAGGAGATATTAGTCCATAAACAACCTTATTAAACACTATTAATCACTAGAATAGGAGATATTAGTCCATAAACAACCTTATTAAACACTACTAATCACTAGAATAAGAGATATTACTCTATAAACAACCTCAATAAACACTATTAATCACTAGAATATGAAATATTAGTCCATAAACAGTACTCATCACTTGAATAGGAGATTACCTGCTGAACGTCTACTAAATGTCTAATGGAAAATAATCAGCTGTTCTAAGCCTGTAAGTTCATGGTCAACACCTTGTGGGAGACAGCAAAACTGAGCTAAAAAGCAGTGACACTGCCATACTTCACCCTTCTATCATAGCTTGAGTGGAGTAGCAGCATTTGTCAATTTTATTATAGTCTCCAAACAGCTAGAAAAATTGTTTTCTTTTAAAATAAAAGTATGCTTTCATTTACATTAAACATTTTGAATAACAGCTTTTAATCAAAATCACAGTCAAATATTTTCTTTGTTTATAGTTTATTACACAAAGCCTTTATGACCAGCAGTATCTGTGCCCTCTAAGGGTTAACATGTACTAGTCACATTTACACTGGCTGGTTCAGATGGTCTGCCTGCCTCTCTGAACATTTGCTCAGACATGCTGTCACACTGCTTACAGGGGAGAATGGCTCTGCATTCAGTGAGTTAAGTGAAGTGGATGTGTGTCAGCTGATCGCATGGTGGAAAGGATTGTTTCTTTGGATGCATCTTAACCCAAAATATACTGTCCTATTTATACAGCTGGCAGGAGGCCCAGCCTGATGTAAGCATCACTGGACCTGGATTTTTTTTTTTCATAGACCAGTCAGTTTGTTCAGGACAATGAATCTGAGTAAACCCCACCGATCAGGTTATCATATCCTAGACTTTCATTTCAGCATTACACCACACAATACATTCAGTAACAATAACAACACTCTGCAGGGCTGTACATGAGCAGGCTTTGTTATCCTATTAGCACTGAAGTAGATTAGATCAGAAAAGGAGGCAGAACTATAAGTTCTGCAATAAAAACAATGCATCGGTGCTCATCAGTGTTTATCTAAGCCAGTACTACATCACCCATTCATTTAGCTTCCTGGCCAATCACAAGTTACTACTCAACTTTAAAAGGAAGCAATTTGCCCTCACTTGATCAATTGCAGGTGCTTAAGCATTGAAGTCATCCTCATTCCTCCCCACCACCACCAGGTTGGACCTGGTTCTGTGGCTCAGGGAGGTGGTTCTGGCAGTGTCTGCTCTAGAATGAAAGCTACAGACCTGGTATGGGGCCTATGCCAAAGATCCTAATAAATAACCTCTCCGCTAATATTCTCTTCCTCAGGGGCGTAGCAGCAAATTCGGGGCCCTGTACACTCTCAATGACAGTGGGCCCCTATAAACGCCAGTAAACGACGCACATGAGCAAAAAAGGGGGTATTTATTTAAATAAAAAAGCATAAATAAGGTTTTAAGCTACAAACAGATCAGATTATGTTGATGTAGCTATTTACATGTTGATATATGCGGCAGAAATATTGCTGGTGGATCATTTATTAAGTCTCAGCACAGAGTTTCACTTTTAGCTCTGCTGTGTTAGTAGACAATAGAGGCTTTAGCACATGCACTGAACCAAAAGACAAACTTACTTTAAACTTAAGGTAAACAACTTGCATTTAGGCAGCAATTCTACCAGTCAGCAGGCAGCTAGCACGCGTCTCTCTCTCTCTCTCTCTCTCTCCCCGTCTCTGTCTCTCTCTCGAGCCACTGTTTGTTTCTGAATATGGTTAAAGTTGATAACCAACGTTAGAGGCTCATAATTGTCTTTATACTTAGTCACAAGCAGCCTGGTTGGCAACTAACTAAACTAACGACTTCACGTGAGCCTACAAAAATCAGCAGCAGCTGTCTGGAGTGGACTACTTTAACTTTAATTGGACTTTGCATAACAAACAAACTAGGTTCACCTTTGGGAAAGAAAGCTGTCAACAACGGTCTCCCCTCATTCTGCCTTCTTTCTCTTTCCTCCCTTTCTTTCTTCTTTTGAAATCCTGATTTCTGCTTTTTAGCAGCATGTTGTGTAGCACCCAGGTCATTCAATCACTCACTGACGTTACACTTGTGGCTAGTCGCTGTTGGGCGGACTAAACCATTTTGGACCTCCAAGAGGGGGCCCCCAGAATGTCCAATATGTTGAGAGGACTGTGACTAAAGTTCATTCCCTCAGTTATTATCAGTATATTTGAAATATGAATTAATAAATAATTAATTTGAGGGCCCAATTCATTCGAAATAAAAACAACCAAAAAAAAAATTTATTCAGGATTTTTATGGGCCCCTCTCCCTACTCGGGCCCTGGGTAGTCAGGTCCACTTTCCCCCCCACTTCCACGCCCATGCTCTTACTACTGTTACAGAACGAGATCCCAGTTCAGCCAATGATGCGGTTCACTCAAAAGTTACAACTAGCACATTAAAAAAAAAAATACATACTTCAAATTCATACTGGATTAAATCAATTAATGGTTATTACTTTGAGACTGTAAAAAAAGCACACATTTCAAATTCATACTGGATTAAAATCACTCCACAGTCATTACTGTCAGAATGTATAAACACACGCACTGCAAATTCACACTGGATTGAAATTTCATATTCCACGGTTGTCAGACTGTAAATGGTACAGACTAAAAATTCATACTGTATTTAAATAATTTCCAAATCATTACTGTCAGACTAAAACTGCACCCACTTTAGATTCATATGGCCTTAAAATCTTAGATTTCTTCACCAGTTCACATCAGAATATAGCAGTTATGACTAGTGATTAAAACGTTTTTCAGCTTTCACTTCATACCATTTCTGTAATTGTTTGACATTAATAGTATTGTTAATCCTCATTAAAAGGCCCATATTATACCCCTTTCACTCAAGTTAGCAAGTTGCCTTACGGTCTAAGTGAAATGTCTGTCATATATTTTGGTCAAAATGCTTCAGTGGTTAGTCATCAGATAAGCCTGTTTGATGCCTGCCTCAAATCACACAAAACTCTAACCGTAATCTATATCTATCAAATATCAAAAATATATCTGATTAACTCTACTTTCAACTTAGATCTTATTTACAGATATCTTCACATTTCCAAACAGGCGCCTGGTACCACTAACACTAACCCTGTATTGTTTAAGGTGGAATGAAAAATTCTAATATTCTCACTTTATGACACACACACACACACACACACACACACACACACACACACACACACACACACACACACACACAGTTACAAGTTTGTGAGCGTGAATTGTGTGTGAGACTGCTGTCTCATTTAAGGTGGCAGGGAAAGTTGGAATAAGACCAACTGTCATACCACAAAATGCCACTTTCATACTGAAACTGAAGGAAGGAAGTTTTAGTGAAACAGATCCAGTCTATGAAAACAACTTCACAACAACAATAGCACAATAGTCAAAGCAAAGACCACAAATAATGATAAAATGCACTTTCACTAAATCAAATTTGAGGTTTCAGTTGAAGGTAAATACTCAAATTAATGTTTTTGCCAACATTACATGGATGTTATCATTAAATAATCTTAATCCACTCTCCTGTTTTCTGACGCTGTCAGGTTTGGATGTTTCTCTGTATCACTGTTACAGTAGTTCACATTTGTGGGTCATGTATTGAAACCCGGACAGTCAAAAAAGACTGGGTTTTGTTACAGTTTGTGGATTGCTAAGCATCAGATTCTCAAATATATGTAAAAAGTAAGTTTTTCAAAAGACATCATTTTTAAACATCCATCCATCTTCTGCTTATTTCTGATCAGGGTCACGGTGAGTCCCCAACTGCTTCACTGGGCACAGGGCTGGGCAGCTAAGCTAAGCCTAGGACAGGGTGCCAATCCATCGCTGGCCCTTTAAAGATAAATCAATCAATATATACTAAACATGTTAAAATGTTGTAAATGCTAAGAGAATGTGAATTGTATGCCAAATGTGTAACAAAATGCAGATTATAATTCTAGACGTCTGTGCACAGGGTTCTTTTCTCTCCAGGTGAAGCTAAGCTTGAAGAAGGCTTTAGACAAAACAGCAGCGATCATAGCAGAGCGAGGGCCTGAATGAATAACAGCGCAGTGTTAATAGATGGATATTATTCATGCACTACATATCGCACACAGCCTGGCCTAGAAAGCCCTCTGCATTGCCGCACGCTATGAGTATTCATCAGACACGTAAGATTTTGCCCAAGGTCTTCATTCTGTTCAGCTTGTGTGTATGAAAGAAAGCCCTGTCACATTGTAATAGCGTTTGTGTGAGTAGCACCTGAGGGCTGGAAAAGGCCGAGACCAAAAAAACGGCAGCAGAGAGAGCTTACAAGCCTACTGTGGAGATAGAACATTCACAGAAGAAATGAACTGGAGTTATTGTTCAGTTTATATCACATATGTGATTATATATGGGCAGTTCTGGCATCTACTCCTTCCATTCAGAGCTTCATTATTTTCTTTTGTTTTAAAGTACGAGTTATTTGAAAGCTGAAGTCCTCTTATTTTACCTCATGTTGTTGATTTCTGACTATTTTGAGCTGCTAATGAAAGATTATGTTCATATAAACAATATGTCATATCTTCAGTTACAGTAAGTGTTGAGTTTTAGTTGCAATCCTTTCACGCTAATAGAACTGAGCACTCTGATGAATGGTGCCCTCTTGTGGTAAGATGCACGTACATAAAGTCCCTTTAGTGCTGTGCAGCCTGAAAAAAAATCCTTTGAGTAAAAATCAAAGGAAACACAGTTCAGCAGTAAATTGTAAGCATGTGTTATTATGTTATAAATCATAAAACACATTTTATGATCATTTGAGTTATTTACTAAAAATGACAACATTGAATGAAGTTTCTGTATAAACACATACTTGAGATTCAGCCTGAGAGGACATAACTAATATTTTTGTAAAAATACCTGGTTTTTCTCAAAGTTCGTCTCATGAACTCTTGTAAAAAGTTAGATGCTGTTGTTGCTTACAAAGCATTTCGCTGACACACTGCAGGAGGTTATAGTAACACCACCTGCCAGATGTTCCTTCTTGGTGACTCAGTAATGCTTACTCAGCTGACAAACTCCACACTTTAGCACACACTTAAAAGCAATATGCAGCTCAATGTAAAATCATGGCAACACTAGACTAGGAAAGAAATAGCTGAGTAAAATATTTGCGTCCATGACCAATGATGGGTGTATGGTCAGGGATTTCTCTCAGAAAACCCTAGACTACTTGGGCTTTGTTTAGCTTTGGCCTCATTCTGAAGATTCGGTTTAAAGTTTGACAGGTCTAGAGTCACCTATCATACCAGAGTAATCAAATCACATTAGTGGTTTTACATCACATCATAAAAACATCACATTGAGCATTGCTCTCAAATTCTGTCTAAGGTGATGTCTTGAAATGCTATGCTAGTTTTTGTTTGATGTCTATAGAATACATTAACAGAGGTATCACCATTTAATTCCTGTTTACACATCTATAAAAGTATCAAGGCAAGGATGCCCACAAGGAAACCATAGAGCTGGACCTGCCAACACTGCCACCAAGTGGACACAAAAGGAACCTCACACCTGTTTTTTGTTGTAAGTAGTTGTATTTATTAGCTACATTTGATCTCAATTTCTATCATCATATGTTAACATTTTCCATCTTTAATACATTTTTTGTACTAGTAGTTTTTCAAACCATTGAATTCAAATTTTATAATTTTACTTAGTCTATCAACTTTAAACAAAATGTAGCATCAAGTACTTTGCACAGAACAGCAATGCTCAACATGGCTTTGTTTTTATGCCATGATGTCTTAAACTAGGCATGATTTGAGTCATCTGGCTCCAATCTGTACATGTAAACTGTTAATTTGCTAGGAATGGAAAGGGGGAAGGGGTGTGAAAACTTGAGAATTTGGGCATAAGTTCTGACCGGATTAGCTAATGGACCCTGAAGATAGTCCCCCACCCCCCCACCCCTTTTTGAATGAGTTGATGAGTGAGAAGTAGAGTGAAGTTATGGCCAGTCGAAAGAGTTGGCAGGCATGGTGATGGGTGCAAAATGTTTATCACGAGAGGTAGGCAAAATGGAAGGGCTCATACAGGGCATGAGTGAATGAGAGTTATGTGATCTACCTATCAAACTCTGTTTGCATAACATCATTTAAGGATCAACACTATCACAAAACATAATATTGCCATATTTATGTGTATCTATATTTTCTTACACCGCTATTGTAACCACAAATTTTGAAGTATTATGGTATGTGTAGAAAGTGTATAATGATACCAAGGTATTTGTTTAAATAGTACAGACAAATACAGGTTGTCCTCTTTGCTTCTTTATCCATCCATCCATCCATCATCTTCTGCTTAATCCTGATCAGGGTCGGGGTACTTCTTCTTTACCCAAACAACCATGAATAACTAATACTAATGAAGATCTGGTGATGAAATGTGGATTAAATAAACCTGTATGATTACAGTGCAGGTAGATGGGTGATTTCTGATTACTAATATCTGCAGCTGTTGGAGTAGAAGATGGCGCCCCTATAAAAAAGCCCTCCGTTATCCTTGTAGACACAGCACAGGATGCTGATTATTTCACCCTGAGAATTGTGCAGTACCGTAATTTGTACATAATGTGTCAGTGCACAGTACACGAGGAAATGTTCATGGTCTGAATGTACTAGATAATTAACTTGATTCAGAATAACTGATAAAAAAGCTGCCCAAAAAGCAGGTCTCCATGTAGACCACCTCCTGATCAGGAGAAAAGAACTTTGTGCTGGACATTTTTCAACACACGTTGTAACATCCGTCTTTTGGGTAAAGCATATTGTAGCATATTGGAATGTAATGGACTGGTGTACCGTCAATTACCTGTCTCTGAATGTTAATAAAACCAAAGAGATGGTTGTTGACTTTGCTAGAACACAGAGAGGGAGCTCTCCACTGAACACTGATGGCTCCACTGTGGAGATTGTCAGGAGCACCAAATTCTTTGGTTTCCAGCTGATGGAGAACCTCACCTGGTCCTTCAACACCAGCTTCATAAGCAAGAAAGCCCAACAGTGTCTCTACTTTCTGAGAAGAAAGCTCACCTGCCACCTCCCATCCTCACCACCTTCTACAGCAAAACCATAGAGAGCATCCTAAGCAGCTGCATTACTGTCTGGTTTGTGAATTCTGTCCGCTCTTCAGTGTATAGTGAGGATGGCTGTGAAGATTATTGGGGTCTCTCTCACAAACATTTACAACAAATGCTGCATCTGGAAAGCTCTCACCATTGTGGAGGACTCGTCACATCCATCACATGGTGTCTTCATGCTGCTGCCTTCTGGTAGAAGATACTACAGCATTCAGACCCTCATTACTAGACTGTCCAACAGGTTGTCAGACTCTAACACACACAGTCTGACTCTCAGGGACTAAATATCACTGCACATTTGCACATCACTGTATACTGTCTACTATCATTGCAATATTTACACATGTACACAATACAATAACTCAGTAATGTGTACTGACCATCATTACATTTGTCCTGTCCCGTAATGTGTCTTAGTCTAGTTAGAGGGTTTGTACTATAACATAGGGCCTGTGCAATTGCATGTTTACTGTATGTAGTCATTGCACTTGTGTTCTGTGTTGCACTGGTCCTGGAGAAACGCTGCTTAGTGTCATTATGTACTGTACTGCATAAAACTGAAATGACAATAAAAACCTTATGAACTTGAACCATATCATCACACAACCACAGCAGTAACAATATTTTTTTTTGCTTTGTGGTCCATTAAACCCCACTTACATGACTGGTGTTGATGATGATTATTATTACCATAATAATAATAATAATAATAATAATAACAATAACAATACAAATAAAAATAATAACTATGTGTATATAAGCATTATGTCTTGGATATGAGCTGCAGTGGTATGAGTAGAGGGTCAGACAGTGAGAGATGATTACTGTGTTGTTTGTTTGTTGTTTATTTGGGGTTAAAGGTTATTGTGTTCACTCTGTTATTACTGCCTGGTCTCTGTGTAAACACTGAGTTCTGAGTGTATCCTGAGAGCTGCTCTCAGCACACACACACACAGGAGCTGAGGTGTGTGTGGTCATGGAGGCGATGTTGTCGGACGGCAGTGGTGCACAGCCAGCAGGGTTACTGCCCCGTCAGCCCTGTTTCCAGGGAAACAAATGGTTGCTTACGTTGACAGAATTGGCAGATGACAAATGAAAGCATGTGTTTCAGTGTGTGTGTGTGTGTGTGTGTGTGTGTGTGTGTGTGTGTGTGTGTGTGTGTGCTTTATTTCTGTGTATTTGGTCAGAGCTACATTTACGATACATGTAATAGACCAAAAAGCCAAATCGTTATGTCCATATGCCGTGAATAAGTTTGATTATCTGGTCACAGCTGCTCATATATAAAGATGTCTGGGCTGTATTAGTCTCCAGTTTCCCACAATCTAAAAACATGGAGGTCAGGTGATTTGGGTACTCTAAATTGGTGTGTGTGTGTGTGTGTGTGTGTGTGTGTGTGTGTTTGTGCTCAGGAATGGATTTTGCGCCCTGTCCTGGGCTTGGCTAGTATCGTCTGTAATGCCCTGCCCTGCACCCGGTGGGGAGGGTGGGGTACTCACCACAATGCTAATCTGGTTTAAGTAAAAGTTCATGGATGGATAGATGGATGGATGGGCTGTATTAGATGATGAGAGAACAGTCACTTCTCATAAGTGGGTTTTCCAGTTTTCCATCCATCCAAATTTTGAAAATGTGCATCAAACAGAAAAAGGGAAAATTTGAAAACAAAAACAACAACAACAAAAACAAATATAACAGAGTTTTACGTTAGGAAGAGGTGGACAAGCTAAAATATCACTAAAGCTAAAATGTGTAAAAAATGTCTGTTCATACATCTTTAAAAACATCTAGACTGAAAAACCCTTTTCTACCCAAAAGCAGTCAGACTGCTTTACCCCACATATACTGACTGCACTCTGTTTAAACACTGTTACACTCTTACACTGCCTCTACATTTCTGCTACTCTAATTTACCACTATAGCACCTTAACTTAATACAATAAGATTTATTTTATTTTATAATGGAAATACTTTATACAGTTTGACCCAATATTTCCTCCAAACGTAGTAGTAGCAAATCGACCCACGCATCCACTAGGAGTCTCCCAGTCACTTGTAATGTCTGACTCTGAAGACTAGCACAGGCCTCCACTGATGCTTGTGAAGTCAGGCTCCGCCTCTTTTCCAGCTACTGCTGATACATTGTCACTGTGCAGCCAATGAGCTTGGAGGATCAAATGATATTGTTTTGTTGAAAACACGAACATCTCCTGAAATTTGATGGAAACAGTTGAGCTATTTTGGTGACTATTGAGTTTTTTCTGTTAGCCTCACAGTTGTAGGATCTGAGTTTGTTGAAAACATCTCATGTGGTCTAATGAAGCCAACTGACCTATTTAGGTGACTATTAAGGTCTAGTGTTTTAGCGATATTAGCCTTGGAGTTATAAATGAGAGAAGCAAAATTTAGACTTCAAACACTGATTGATCATCTACATCTCAGGTAAGTGGAAAATGAGATTTTTTTGCCAATCCATTTCCTGCATTGCACCTGATCCAGATCATGAAGGACTTAATGAGCTTCTAAATATTAGCACCAGGCCCCCCTGCTGAAGTGTGTGTTAGTGTGTGTGAAGTTGTATAAAAGCACAGTTAGAGCGATTGTGATTTCACACTTCTTCAGATGCCTGTTGCTTTTTTCACACTTTGCTCATTTCAGAATTTTTGAATGAGTTTGTGTCACTGCTGTAATTATCCAGAAAACATTCTCTATTAAAGCCGCTTGACTCAGCATGACAATGTGCTCCTGTAGCGTTGACCTTTGTGGTAAAAATTCTGCACAAAAGCTTATATAGTCCAGTTTTGTATAAAACCTTGAGGATGGGCGATTGTAACCCACTTGATGATAAATGTAGAATGATTGAATCCATTGAATCCACACTTGCAATAAAATTGATTGACTTGATTGACAACACACTCATCAGAGACTCCGCCCCTGGACTGCAAATGGTGCATGAAGGCTAGTTTGCTAGATTTTAGTACCAGTGGAAATTCATCTATATGTAGGATTCTGAGGAACATCAACTGCTGGTCACTATTCCAAACCCTGGCTTTGTATTCACCTCCAAAACTGTACCATCAGCCTCAACAGCCATTGTCTTATTCCTTTAAGCCTCATCCTTCACCCACACCTATCGTCAAACCTGGATCTTGCTTTCCAGGCTGAGAGCCAGGTTCCTAGCTGAGGTGGGCCCAGGAATGTTGGAATGGTTGGGCACTTCCTAGTCATGGACTTCACGGTCACGATGCCAAAGCCTCACTGCACTGATGAGCCGGGGACTAATCTGGCAGCCCTGCTATGTGCTCCAGAGAGCACTGACCAGCTGGTGTCTCATCTAGCAGCCTTAGTCAATGCCCTGGAGGACACCATCAAACTGGCATCTGATCTTACACTACCAACTAGTACTCCAGAAGGCATCGTCCAGCCACTAACAGCACTCATGATTTAAGGGGTGGCATGGGGAACTATAAAAGTTAGAGGCAGAGCTGCTGACAGAAGCCTTATAATATGGTGTCAAGGTTCTACTATGCTAAGACTTGTCACCAGTTTTTGTAACCAAAAAATTGGACTTGGTGCGAGTAATCCTTAACCCACGCTAATCTGTGTGTACTTTAACTTCCCAGACTTTGACTAGATAGCGTGCGTGCAGACACACACACACACACACACACACACACACACATTAATATACATTAGTGTGGAGATTACTGTCTGTTTATTGTATGTATTAAAGTTGTATGGTTCTGGAAAGGCTAACAGACAGAGTAGCCTCCGAATGACCCCAAGACACACACTCACACACACACATACATATATTTACACACACACACAAACATCAAGCTACCATAGTACTTACCTAGCAACAGCCCACCATCCACCTTGAAGACCATAGCAACCTCCTAGATACACCTTAGCAAACACTTTAGAGACTGTAGCAACTGTCTACACACCCTCTCAACCACTTCACATATCATAGCAACCAACTAGTTATGTGTAATCCAGCACATGGGAGACCATAGTAGTCCCTACAGCAAAGTCATGTAGCAATGCCATAGAAACTGTGGATTGCCTAGGCTGCACAATCACTGTATTTTCTTTAGACAACACACTAATCTAGTATTATTTTTCATTTTTAATGTAATAAGACTCTACAATAAGAAAAACAAATTTTACAGCTGGTAAAGAATACACAATAAGGTGGAGGTGTAAAGCTAATAACATTCCTCCCACACAGTCGACTTTTGGAGAAGTTAAATTCTGCCTCATCCACAAAATCTAATTCATATGGGAAAAACAAGTCTTGCATTCAGAACAAGCATTGTCTGCTGATGAATACAGCACAAAGTCACTCTTAAAAATAAAGACTGTTTCTCTGGAGTGAAGCCAGATAAAAACCATTTGGGTGGATAGTTTTTTAAAGGGCTCCTGTCCTGCATTCAATTAGTACAGATATTCTGAATGACAGGAAACATTCAGAGCATAAACAAAAAATTCCAAAGTTGCAAAGAAACATAATTTTTTTGCAAATGATTTTGCTCATTTTAGGAATAAGTAATGATGAATGAGATTACTGTGGAAGAGCCCTACAGGAAGTAGCCCAATTACTTATTTTACATTTTACATTTGTTGCGGAAGTAGGTATCAGTAAATACAGCCACACTGGTGATGTGGCTTCAGAGTTGCCAGGTTCACAGTTTTTGGACTGCTTTAAAAATACCAAATTCACAGTTATATTTGCATCACAGATCATGAAATGAGTGTTTTCCTGTGAAATAGATCGTTTATTGTAAGGGAGGTGCTCAAGAGTGATGAAATTTTGACACCAAAGCTAAACTTACGCACTAATAATTTTCCTGGGTTGAGTGAGCTGTGCCTTACTGAAACATGATGTTACATCATAGCCACTAGACTTCCTGAGAGGGATCTTCACCCACAGATCAAGTGTGACAAAGTGTCACTCACTTTTATCAAGTGTTGAGTGATTCAAGACCATGCTGTTTTGTTGATTGTACTACATTGGGGATGATGTATAAATTAAACTGTGGTAAAGATACTGTTCAAGTGGATCAATATGGATCTATGTATAATCAACTGAGTTTGCAACTGATGTGAAATATAGCACACGGTTCTGGCCTCAGGGAATCAGACCTTTTGCTGCCATTTATACAGTAGTCCACATCACTGCACTGGATCATTAGGATGCACACAGAACACAGGAATAGCACCTCCTGTTGTCCACCAATGCCACTTCCAATTACACAAGCTTTTGACTGGAGGTCTCCCATCCAAATATTAACCAGATCCAGACCTGCTTTAACTTTAACAGCTAGTTTAGACTCCTGCTGTACTGAGAACTGTGAAGAGATGATGTTCTATTCAGATGCTGCAGGCTGTGACCACAGTGGACAATAAATTGGCCTTAACAGTGTAGGTTTCACTTAGCTAACCGAGTTAATGGTTTTTAACATAGAGATGGGGAGACTGCATCAGGACGAGTGTGTTTAAAGTGTAAATTGTGATGAAGACGCTGTAAGGTCTGTTAGCTTCCTCTCTGTCACAACAAAGTTACAGCAGCCGGCCGTAAAGAGCAATAAACATTAATTTAACGTGATATCTCACAGAAACTGTTTCTCTGTGCTTTACAGCCTGTGATTAGCAACCAGCTTCCTCCTCTGATGGACTGCACAGAGAGAGAAAACATCTGAGTGTGTACCTGAACAGTGAATGGTGTGTGTGTGTGTATAATTGTGAGGAACAAAGGTTCCCTAATGTATTTAAAATAGCTGGAATTAAGGCTAGGTTTTAAGTATAGAGAATTTAGTATAGAGTTGCTGGGATTGAGGCTAGGATTAGGGTTAGTTTTACTGGGATTAAGGTTACTAAAATGTTAGGACTAGGGTTAAGCTTACTGGGATCAAGTTTAGGAATAAGGTTACGCTTGCTGGAATTAAGGTTAAAGTTGTTGGGATTTAGGTTAGGTTTAGGTTACTTGCTGGAGTTATGGTTGCTGTGATTAGATTTACTAGCATTTGAGTTAGGATTAGGGTTAGGCTTACTGAGATGTAGGTGAATTGCACTGAGGTTTCAGATTAGTATTAGGTTTGGGTTACTTACTTGAATTAAGGTTACTGGAATTAAGATTAGGATTAGCGTCAGGCTCAGGTAACTGAATTTAAAGTTAGTTTTAGCATTAGTATGGTTAGGTTGAGATATAGGTGTATGTGTGTGTGTGTGTGTGTGTGTGTGTGTACTCTATAGATGTTGTCCATTAGCCCTGCCAGCTCACTATTGATCAGGATGGAGCCGCTGTATCAGTCAGAGTTTAAACTCCACGGCCTATTTAAAGAGACTGAGAGACACAAAGAAAGAGGGAGAGAGACAGCAAAAGCAGCTAACAGTGCTAGAAAACATAAAATTATGACATAGAGGTGTGAACTTTAGTTTTACATAACATATATACAGTGGTGCTTGAAAGTTTGTGAACCCCTTAGAATGTTCTATATTTCTGCATAAATGTGACCTAAAACATCATCAGATTTTCACACAAGTCCTAAAAGTAGATAAAGAAAACCCAGATAAACAAATGAGACAAAAATATTATACCTGCTCATTTATTTATTGAGGAAAATGATCCAATATGACATATTTGTGAGTGACAAAAGTATGTGAACCTCTAGGATGATCAGTTAATTTGAAGGTGAAATTAGAGTCAAGTGTTTTCAATCAATGGGATGACAATCAGGTGTGAGTGGGCATCCTGTTTTATTTAATGAACAGGGATGTATCAAAGTCTGCACTTCACAACACATGTTTGTGGAAGTGTATCATGGCATGAACAAATGAGATTTCTGAGGACCTCAGAAAAAGAGTTGTTGATGCTCATCAGACTGGAAAATGTTAGAAAACTAAAAGGTTAGAAATCTCTAAAGAGTTTGGACTCCACCAATCCAGTCAGACAGATTGTGTACAAACGGAGGAACTTCAAGACCATTGTTACCTCCCCAGTAGTGGTCGACCAACAAAGATCACTCCAAGAGAAAGGCATGTAATAGTCAGCGAGGTCACAAAAAACCCCAGAGTAACTTCTAAGCAACTGAAGGCCTCTCTCACATTGGCTAAATGTTAATGTTTATGAGTCCATCATCAGGAGAACACTGAACAATAATGGTGTGCATGGCAGGGTTGTAAGGAGAAAGCCACTGCTCTCCAAAAAAAAACATTGCTTTTAAAGGGGGGTCACAACAGATAGTGAAAGGAAAGGTTCTCATACTTTTGCACAAATATGTCATATTGGATCATTTTCCTCAATGAATAAATTACCAAGTATAATATTTTTGTCTCATTTGTTTAACTGGGTTCTCTTTATAAACTTTTACAACTTGTGTATAAATCTGATGATGTTTTAAGTCATATTTATGCAGAAAAGTAGAATATTCTAAAGGGTTCACAATTGTTCAAGCACCACTGTAAGCATATGCATGTTATAATAGTGTGTCCTAAATGTAATGTGCAAAGAACTTTGAGAAAAGTGAAAAAAGTATAAATTATGTATAAATAAATAATTATTGACAGAAAAAATATGTAAACATACACACACCCACACACAAAGTAATTAAGCACAGTCAATATCCTCCCTTGTACATGACCCTGTGAGTATCATCCACCCACTGTCACAATCAATAGAGAGCGAGCGAGTGAGAGAAAGAGAGAGAGCGAGGGAGAGAGAGAGAGAGGTTCAGAATCTCACTGACGGCCAAAAAAACATTTATTTTTTATTTTATTTTTTAATTAAAGGTTGTATTTTTTCAAATGATTGATTATTGGTGATACAGGATTTTCTAAATACAGTGTGCAGTAATTTTTTTCATAAATTAATTAAATTTAAATGTGTCTAACATTTACCGTGTAATATGTGAGTTTATGGAAATTGGATGTGTGGTAATAGAGTGTATACTAATAAAGTGTGCAGTAATAGCATGTATTGTTATGTTTGTTGTAATAGTGTGTGTGGTAAAAGAGAGTGCAGTAACAGTGTGTGCACTAATAGAATGCAGTAATATTGTGTGTGGTAATAGTGAGTGCAGTAATAGTGTATGTGGTAATAGCATGTGCAGTAGTGTGCGTGTGGTAATAGTGTGTGTGTGATAATAGAGAGTGTATTAATAGTGTGTGTGGTAATAGAGATAGGAATAAAAGTGTGTGGTAACAGTGCAGTAATAATGTGTGTGGTAATAATGTGTACAGTAATCGTGTGTGTGGTAATAGAGAGTGCAGTAATATTGTGTGTGGTAATAGAGAGTGCAGTAATAGTGTATGTGGTAATAGTCTGCGTGTTATAATAGAGAGTGTATTAAGAGTGTGTGTGGTAATCTAAAGAGGAATAATAATGTGTGGTAACAGAGTGCAGTAATAGTGTGTGTGGTGATAGAGTGCAGTAATAGAGAGTGCAGCAATAGTGTGTGTGATGAGTGTTCAGTAATAGTGTGTGATAATAGAGTGTGCAGTAATAGTGTGTGTGGTAATCAAGAATGCATTAATAGTGTATATGATAAGACACCATGAAGTAATAGAGTGTGTGGTAATAGAGAGTGCATTAATAGTGTTTGTGGTAATAGCATGTGCAGTAATAATGTGTGTTGTAATAGCGAATGAAGTAATAGTGTGTGTGATAAGCAGTGATGGTATAGTTACATTGAAAATGTAATCTGATTACTGATTACTCATTTAAAAAGTAACTTACTTTACTGATTACTTGATTTTAAAAGTAAATAAGTTAGATTACAAGTTACTTTATTAGTTACATTCAGCAGCTGCAGACAACACCCCCCGCCACCTCTACATAAAAATGACAACCAGTTTTGCCAAAACTCACTTTATTGGAAATACATTTTTAACAGCAACAATGTATCTCCTAACATTTAAAGTTGAACTTAAGAACTATTTTATGAAAAAATACATGTTTTATATATAAAAAAGACGGTTTCTCTTGGATTATTTTAATTCTAATTTTTTAACAAAAAATAAATACAGTATTTCTTGACTTCACTTAACATAAATACTTGTTTTTATAAATCTTTCTTGACGTGACATATTTAACTGTTAACACTGTATTGGCAAAACTGAACATTGAACCTGTTGTTCACAGCATTAGAGCAGCAAGGAGTGGTTTTACAAAAGAAAACATAGTGGATATGGTAGTGAGCATGGTAGGGAGTTATAATCATCAAACAAAACAAAACAAAAAAAAAAAAAAACATTCGAAGTGTATGAGTCTGTGTGTAATGAATTAATATAATATAGAAGTTTCACTTTTTGAATGTAATCACTCAAATAAATAAACTTTTTTATGATAGTCTAATTTTATGACCAGCACCTGTACATACTGCCATACCAACTTCAAGTCCAGCTTCTGTTGTGTATGGGCCAATTACTAAAAATATTAAACCTTTTATCTTTGTGTATTTACCAGTAATAAATTTTTTTTTTAATTTTTTACTATTTAAGATATTTAGATTGCATGAGACCGATTGTTTTGTAATATTTTGATTAAGCTAAATCAATTAATGTTTCTTATGTGTTAGTTCACAGAGTAGCACTGCAGTGTCACTGTAAAGGGTTACTGTCTCTTTAAGAAAAACGCTGTTTTGGGGACAAGCTGTAGCGAGTGAGTAGGAGAAAAGTTTGAACATGGCCAAAGGCTGTGGAAGCCCTCGGTTTTCTTACCGTTTTCGTTTGATAACTGTACTGTGGAAGCGTGGAAATAAAGTTTGTTTTTCATTTAAAACTTCATGTGAAGTGGAAAAATGATAAGTATCACATTGACCGACGTGGTGGGACGAGTAAAGCACTATCCCGAGACATAAAGAAAGAACGAAAAGAAATAAAAAAAGTAAATATATCTTTGTACTAAGGAAAATGATAAAAAAAAAGTAACGCACAGTGACATGGGCAAGTTACTTTAATCTGATTACTTGATTGGAAATAACGCGTTAGATTACTCGTTACCGAAAAAAAGGTCCGATTAGAGCAGGGGTGGCCAACCCGGTCCTGGAGAGCCGCATTCCTGCACAGTTTGGTGATCTTTGTGCTCTGACACTACAATTAAACCTGCTAATTGCCAGCTGAGTTGAATCAGGTGTGTTTGATCAGGGAGATCACCAAACTGGGCAGGAATGCGGCTCTCCAGGACCGAGGTTGGCCACCCCTGGATTAGAGTAACGTGTTACTGACATCACTGGTTATAAGAGTGTTCAGTAAGTGTGTGTGGTAATATAGCAAGTGCAGTAACAGTGTGTATGATAAAAGAGTGTTCAATAATACCATGTGTGGTCATGGGCACTGCAGTAATGTATTGTGTATGACAATAAAGCGTGCAGTAATAGTGTGTGCGGTAATAGAGTGTTCAGTAATAGTGTGTGTGGTAATAAAGTGTTCAGTAATAGTGTGTGTGTGTGGTAGTTCTGTGCACAGTAATAGTGTGTGTGGAAATAGAGTGTTCAGTAATAGTGTGTGTGGTAGTTCTGTGCACAGTAATAGTGTGTGTGGAAATAGTGTTCAGTAATAGTGTGTGTGGTAGTTCTGTGCACAGTAATAGTGTGTGGTAATAGGGTGTGTGGTAATAGAGTGTCAAGTCATACTGTGCTTGGTAATAGAGAGTGCAGTAATAGTGAGTGTGCAGTGATTGTGAGCATATGTCTTGGAGTTTCATTGCAGCTCTAATCAGATCAGGAGTTCCACTGGAAAGATTTAAAAACCGTTCAGTTTAAGAGTCCTGAGATGAATACTGAGAGGAGAAAGCTTTTCTTATGGAGTACAGAATATTCTGGAGCACCTGCTTATAAAGATATTATGTGATAACTATTGAACAGTATGGTTTATATGCTTAGTCTGTAGTGTTTGCAAAATTAGAGAATTTAGAGAATCCTTTAGTCCAGTTAAATTGTGGTCTGTGGCCAAATCACATGGATGGGAAAGTTCTTTTATAATTACAGATATTACTACTGCAGTGCAGGAACTCTGCCATTTAATGTCTCTGTTATTACTACCTCATCATCTTTACTGCTTTTGTCATTTTCTTTCATTTCAGGAGACTCAACTAAACAGACCGATTCAAATAGTTCATCTGTAAGAGGACATCATAATGCACATATTACAGCCTCCCATTCAGCCTATAGCAGTTTAGCCTCATTCATTCAGTCTACAGCAGCATAACTCATTCACGCTGAAGTGGTAAGGAGTGTTGTTACTGCATGCTCTGGTACAAATAATAATATAATAGCCAATAATATTTTTGATAGTATTTTTTTTCATCTTCTGAAATCCATTTTCATTCTTTAGCACAAGTGAAAGCATTGATGGATATTGACAAACACCGATCATTGAACATGTCTAAATCTCAGACTAGAGCACATCTGCTCTGGTGGTTCTCACAGTGGGAATGACAAAATAGATCCAGCATAAACATCTGTCTGAGTTCAGCTGCTTCCTGAACTGAATTACAGTAGTTGGAAATTGATGTAACAAACAAAGCGTCCTGTAAAGTCTTGTCTAGGCTCTTCTGGCAAAGAGGAGAAATAGATCTGAATGGAAACCCATTTTAAGCCTATTAAACTCAGGGCCTGAGGGATTTTGTATAACAGTTTCACAATAAGAATTGAAACAGCAAATTTGTGTGGTTTATTCCACCTCAATTTTGCCTGAAGAACAAAATGTGTTGTTCTGCAAGCAAAGCAGCCATTTCAATATCATGATATTTTCATGAATAAATGAATCTACCCTTCTAAGCTGATAGAAAGAGTTGATGTGATTGGCAGGTTTTGGCCAGGAATTTATAAAACGGAGAGCTTCTTCTACACTGGCAGATAATTTAAGAAAGCCCTCAAACACTCTGCAGACTACTGTTATCCAGATAACCATGAACGTTGACTAACATTATGTAAACATTCTCAAAGTAACATTAATAGAAATATTTCATCACAGTCAGGGCCACAAATAACAGCACTCGACCAATTCTAATCAGATCAAAAATTAACCAGACCACAATAAACCAGACCACATCTAAATGAGATCAAATCTAATCAGGACAATTTGAACAAGACCACATTAAGCCAGACCAAATCTAATCAGATCAAAACTAACCATACCACATCTAAACAAGACCAAATCTAATCACATCAAAACTAACCAGACCGCATCTAAACAAGACCAAATCTAACCATATCAATATTAAACAGACCACATCTAAACCAGACTAAATCTAATCACATCAAAACTAACCATACCACATTAAATCAGATCAAAACTATCCAGACCACATCTAAACCAGACCAAATCTAATCAGATCAAAACTAACCAGACCACATCTAAACCAGACCAAATCTAATCAGATCAAATCTAACCAGACCACATCTAAACCAGACCAAATCTAATCAGATCAAAACTAACCAGACCGCATCTAAACAAGACCAAATCTAACCATATCAATATTAACCAGACCACATCTAAACCAGACTAAATCTAATCAGATCAAAACTAACCAGACCACATCTAAACCAGACCAAATCTAATCAGATCAAATCTAACCAGACCACATCTAAACCAGATCAAATCTAATCAGATCAAAACTAACCAGACCGCATCTAAACAAGACCAAATCTAACCATATCAATATTAACCAGACCACATCTAAACCAGACCAAATCTAATCAGATCAAATCTAACCAGACCACATCTAAACCAGACCAAATCTAATCAGATCAAAACTAACCAGACCACATCTAAACCAGACCATATCTAACCATATCAATATTAACCAGACCACATCTAAACCAGACTAAATCTAATCACATCAAAACTAACCATACCACATTAAATCAGATCAAAACTATCCAGACCACATCTAAACCAGACACCAGACCAATCAAAACTAGACTAATCTAAACCAGACCAAATCTACACCAGACCAATCTAAACTAGACTAAT
>BRDA01000372.1:74812-84885 GCA_036984385.1 Crenuchus spilurus | reverse complement strand
ACTGATACCACCTCTTCAACAACAGCTGAAATTCCACCAATAACCACAGATACCACAACAGTTGAACAGGCATTAATAACAACAGATATTAAAACCTCACCACCAACAACAGCTGAACCCACACCAACAGATGAAACCACAACCTTCCCTACAACATTTGAATTGCCACTAATAACAAGTGATATCACAACTACCACATCAACAACATTTGAATTATCACCAATAACAACTGATTCCACCTCTTCAACAACAGCTGAAATTCCACCAATAACCACAGATACCACAACAGTTGAACAGGCATTAATAACAACAGATATTACAACCTCACCACCAACAACAGTTGAACCCACACCAACAGATGAAACCACAACCTTCCCTACAACATTTGAATTGCCACTAATAACAAGTGATATCACAATTACCACGTCAACAACATTTGAATTATCACAGATAGCAACTGATATCACATCTTCAACAACAGCTGAAATTCCACCAATAACCACAAATAGCACAACAGTTGAACAGGAATTAATAACAACAGCTATTAAAACCTCACCACCAACAACAGTTGAACCCACACCAACAGATGAAACCACAACCTTCCCCACAACATTTGAATTGCCACTAATAACAACTGATATCACAACTACCACATCAACATTTGAATTATCACCAATAGCAACTGATACAACAACCACGTTTTCAACAACAGCTGAAGTTCTACCAATAACAACCATCACCACATACTCACCTTCAACAACACCAATGACAACTGAAATCATAACCACATCTTTAACATCAGACAGCTCACTACTAACAACTGAAACTTCTACCTTTTTTCCATCAACAGCTGAAACTTCAACCGTCCCTTCAACAACATCTGAATTACCACTAATAACAAGTGATACAACAACCATGTCTCCAGCAACAGTTGAACTACTACCAATAACAACTATCACCACGTCCTCACCTCCAACAACACCAATGACAAATGAAACCACAACCACTTCTATAACATCAGGCACCTCACCAGAAACAACTGAAACTTCAACCCCTATTCCAACAACAGCTGAACTCCCATCAACAGCTGAAACTTCAATCGTCCCTTCAACATCTGAATTAGCAATAACAACAAGTGATATGACAACTATGTATCCAACAACAGTTGAACTACTACCAATAACAACCATAACCATGTCCTCACCTGCAACAACACCAGTAACAACTGAAACTTCTACCAATTTTTCAACAACAGCTGAACCCACATCAACAGCTGAAACCACAACCGTCCCTTCAACAACATCTGAATTACCACTAATAACAAGTGACACGACAACTATGTCTCCAACAACAGTTGAACTTCTACCAATAACAACCATCACAACTTCCTCACCTCCAACAACACCAATGACAACTGAAACTACAACCACTTCTTTAACATCAGGCATCTCACCAGAAACAACTGAAACTTCAACCCCTTTTCCAACAACAGCTGAACTTCCATCAACAGCTGAAACCACAACCGTCCCTTCAACAACATCTGAATTACCACTAATAACAAGTGATACAACAACCATGTCTCCAGCAACAGTTGAACTGCTACCAATAACCACCGTCACCACAGAAACCACAACTACTTCTTTAACATCAGGCATCTTACCAGAAACAACTGAAACTTCAACCCCTTTTCCAACAACAGCTGAACTTCCATCAACAGCTGAAACCACAACCGTCCCATCAACAACATCTGAATTACTACTAATAACAAGTGATACGACAACCATGTCTCCAACAACAGTTGAACTGCTACCAATAACAACCATCACCACATCCTCACCTCCAACAACGCCAATTACCACGAAAACCACAACCACTTCTTTAACATCAGGCATCTTACCAGTAACAACTCAAACTTCAACCCCTTTTCCAACCACAGCTGAACCCACACCAACAGCTGAAACCACAACCGTCCCTTCAACAACATCTGAATTACCACTAATAACAAGTGATACAACAACCATGTCTCCAACAACAGTAGAACTGCTACCAATAACCACCATCACCACATCCTCACCTCCAACAATGCCAATGACCACAGAAACCACAACCACTTCTTTAACATCAGGCATCTTACCAGTTACAACTGAAACTTCAACCCCTATTCCAACAACAGCTGAACTCCCATCAACAGCTGAAACTTCAAACGTCCCTTCAACAACATCTGAATTACCACTAATAACAAGTGATACAACAACCACGTCTCCAACAACAGTTGAACTGCTACCAATAACCACCATCACCACATCCTCACCTCCAACAATGCCAATGACCACAGAAACCACAACCACTTCTTTAACATCAGGCATCTTACCAGTAACAACTGAAACTTCAACCCCTATTCCAACATCAGCTGAACTCCCATCAACAGCTGAAACTTCAAACGTCCCTTCAACAACATCTGAATTACCACTAATAAGAAGTGATACAACAACCATGTCTCCAACAACAGTTGAACTGCTACCAATAACCACCATCACCACATCTTCACCTACAACAATGCCAATGACCACAGAAACCACAACCACTTCTTTAACATCAGGCATCTTACCAGTAACAACTGAAACTTCAACCCCTATTCCAACAACAGCTGAACTCCCATCAACAGCTGAAACTTCAACCGTCCCTTCAACAATATCTGAATTACCACTAATAATAAGTGATACGACAACTATATCTCCTGCAACAGTTGAACTGCTACCAATAACAACCATCACCACATCCTCACCTCCAACAACACCAATGACCACTGAAACCACAACCACTTCTTTAACATCAGGCATCTTACCAGTAACAACTCAAACTTCAACCCCTTTTCCAACCACAGCTGAACCCACATCAACAGCTGAAACCACAACAGTCCCTTCAACAACATCTGAATTACCACTAATAACAAGTGATATAACAACCATGTCTCCAACATCAGCAATGACCACTGAAACCACAACCACTTCTTTAACATCAGGCACCTCACCAGAAACAACTGAAACTTCAACACCTTTTCCAACAACAGTTGAACTCCTATCAACAGCTGAAACCACAACCGTCTCTTCAACAACATCTGAATTACCACTAATAACAAGTGATATAACAACCATGTCTCCAACAACAATTGAACTGCTACCAATAACAACCATCACCACATCCTCACCTCCAACAACGCCAATGGCCACTGAAACCACAACAACTTCTTTAACATCAGGCATCTTACCAGTAAAAACTGAAACTTCTACCCCTTTTTCAACCACAGCTGAACCCACATTAACAGCTGAAACCACAACAGTCCCTTCAACAACATCTGAATTACCACTAATAACAAGTGATACAACCACCATGTCTCCAACAACAGTTGAACTGCTACCAATAACAACCATCACCACATCCTCACCTCCAACAACACCAATGACAACTGAAACCAGAACCAATTCTTTAACATCAGGCATCTTACCAGTAACAACTGAAAATTCTGCCCCTTTTCCAACAACAGGTGAACTCCCATCAACAGCTGAAACCACAACCGTCCCTTCAACAACATCTGAATTACCATTAATAACAAGTGGTACCATAACTTTTTCAACAGCAATCGTCTCACCAGCAGTAACAACTGATACCACAACTTCTTCTCTAACAACTAGTTTGCTACCAAGAACAACCAACACTATAATCTCCCCACCAACAACCATTACACCACAAATTACAATGAATACCTCAACCACACCTGCCACAACAGCTGACCTACTACCAACAACTTCCACTCTAACAACCATCCTGCCACTAACAACTAATATCACAACTACCACAATAACCACCACCATAACTAAACCAATAACAACCATCCTACCAACAACTAATTCCACCACCCCTCTAGCAGCGATTTTTCCACTAATAGCAGCTAATACAACTACTGCAACAACCACTCCAACCACCCTTACAAATACTACCACAATCATCCAACCAACAACAGCCACCTCCACAATTATTCCTCTCATAACAACCACAATCACTCCACCAACCACCAGCGCAACTACTGTTCCTACATCAACAACCACAGCCACCTCCCTATCAACAATGACATCTACATCCACATCTACAGCTCAGGAGTCTACTGCTGTTCCAGCACAAACAGCTCTGCCCATATCTACAACTCAACTGATGTCAACTCTACAACCAACAAGTATTTATCTTCTTCTAATCTGAGTACATCAAGCAAAGCTATGAAAGGGCATTTTCTTATAGCACTGTAATCAAAATGTGCTTAATTAATAACTTGTTGTCTGTGTGTTTTAATTCTCCAGACTTCACAATTGCTGCAGCCATCATTAAGATGAGGTCTTTTACTGACCTGAGCAATGATACAATCCTAACCTTCATAGAGGAGGTAAGGCTATGCTTTTCAGGATGCTCAATTTTAGATATTGCAACCATATATTTTTGATATCAAAGTTCTTACAGGTAGTATTCAATATTATAAAACAACATTATTATTTTAAAGCTGTATTCTGAAAGTTTAATGAGAGACAAGAATGTGTGAGTACATCATCCAGGTCCTCCCTCTCCCATTCTGCTTTGCTCTTGCACCACTTCCAAAGTTTCTCCCTTGCAGAAGAAAATGAACAAATTAAAATGTTTGGGAAAAAAGGCTTTGAGACACTTCTGGGTGGATAATGTTGAACAGATGAGAATGGTGTGTAAACAAGCTTTATTTTTGAAACTTACCATGATTGCTGTGTCGGCCGCAGCCACACCAAAATAACAGGCTAGAGAGCCAAGCTAATATGCTAACGCTAGCAAGCACTCCGGCTGACACACACACACACACACACCGAGCCCCCCACACTGTAAAAAATATCCGTGTTGTTTCAACTTAAAAAAGTTAGTGTCCATGCTGCCTTAAAATTTTAAGTTAGGTAAACTCAGGAAGCGTAGTTAGTAAACATATAAACATGAAATATTGAGTTATCACAACAAATTCAGTGCTTGGTAGTCATACCAACTACAATATTTAAGTTAGGTTAACGACAGGGCAAGTTCATTTTTTACAGTGCACCTTCTTCTCACACAAACAGACGAGCACAAAGCGACCTCGCGCTCTCTCGCCTGGCCAATCACACGCTTGTCTAAACACAACAGTCAGTGCATTTTGCGGGGCTGGTGAGGAGGAGCTAACAAGCATCAGTATTACACGTCAGAACTCACTATCAAGCTGCTTAGATGCGAAATGGAAACGAACGTTAATGCTTATTGAATTCTATTGTCCAGGTTTATCATCATCATAGATTATTGTGAAAAAAATCGATATCATTTTATCACCCAGCACTACTATGAAGACATAGTCTTCACTGTAAAGTCATACAATGACAGTCAATGATATACAGTGGTAACCCTACTAACGAGTATTCCAGGTAACAAGTCGAGATCTCGAAATATTTTTGTTCCAGGTAACGAGTAATATTCCAGCTAATGAGTAGCGTACATTTCTTCAAGTATGCCAAACCGCTAGGGGCGCTGCGGTTGTACCGTAGAAGAAGAGGTCTGTCAATACAAAGTGAAAGTGCCTGTTGAAAGCGACGCTAAGGTAGCAAAAGGTAGTGAACAAGAAAGTTAGATACATTTTACTTTTACTTTTCATATGATAAGTGTAACCATGCAGCTGCCAGCCTAGACGAGCACCGTCGGTCTCCCTCTCATTAGCGGCCAGCCTACACGAGTGTCGTCGTCGTCATATTTATGTTTTAAAAAACCCATATAAACACATTATTTAGCATATTAAAGTATACTGTATATTGGCTGACTGACAGGGATTAATCAGTTTTACATGTATTCTTATGGGGAAAATGCATCCAGCTAACGAGCAAACCAGCTAACGAGCTCAGCTCCTGCACGGATTAAACTCGTAAGTAGGGTTACCACTGTATATAAATAATTATTGAATTGAATAATATATATATATATATATATATATATATATATATATATATAGATATATATATATATATATAGATATATATATATAGATATGTGTGTGTATTTAAGGCCTGGGTGAGGTGACAGAGTTGTGCAATGGCCAAGACATGACTTGGCTGGGGTAGAGACATGACACATTGATGATGTAAACAAAAGTGCACGTGGAGATGAGACGGCACATGGCAAACGTAAACAAACAAGGAGCACGACATGGATGGCGCCAGGGACAAGGCTGAGGTGGGAGGGTTACAGTAATATAACCAATTATTAATTATTCAGATAAAAACAAGTTTTATTGCTCATTTACTTGAATCATGAAGTCTAGTGAGCCATAAAAGTGTAAAGAAGCATTATCCATCCAAAAGAAAGGTTTCTTATTGTTGTGATCTCAAGTGAAATTGTCATGTTGAGCTAGAACAAGTAAGAGCATGCATGGACAGAGACTTCGTGTGGGGAAAGTGGGCTCCCTGTGTGTGTATGAGCAGTGATTAACCTCCATTAGACACTCCTCCTGACTTTCAATTGTTGGTTAGATTGCAGTGGATTATTGCAAATGGTATTAGAAACATGTAGGCGGCACCTTTTTGAAGCCCAAATTTTTTCCACATTTGTTTTTTTGTACAACTGTGATGACATAGTGACAGTTTTAGGAAATGTTGAGCAAATGTTTAATTAATATTCACCTTCTTTTATTGCAGTTTTCCAGATACCTTCAGTCTCAGGTTAATGGGACCATTAGGATTACTGTGAAGAAGATAGTGAAAGTATAACAATCATGCTTGTCTGCATGAATGACTGATAAAGCATAAAGAATGTTCAGCATTATTGCACTAAATGAAGAAATGTTCATTTGTAATGCTTAGGGTTGATGGGAAAATTCAACTCAGTTCATCAGTGCCAAGGTCATCAATGGTCTTCAATGGAGCACAAAAGAACTTCTTTCTTTGCTGCTTGTTTCAATGAACTGGATTCAAATGGAAAGAATGTTCTGCTATGAAATGATCCATGAATGGAGTACTGAGGGCTGAGGTTCGAACCACAGCTGTGTCATGTACTGAAGATAGATGAGGGCTCTTCAGAATATTAAGGGTATCTACAATATATGAGAAGAATTGCAGGATCCAACTTTCCTCTGTTCCTGTGCAATGTGACAGACAATCTACAAACTTTAAAAGAGTAGTTCATCAAGAAACCATGCATGTAATGTCCTACTCACTCCAGGTGTAGGCAATCAGTAAAGATCTTACTTCTTAGTTTAGATCTTGAGAAGCTAGGCTACTGTTACTAACAAATTGTAGCCCTCAATAGTCACCTAAATTGCCATCATGTCTCTAAACATACATTATCACATCTCCTCTCATTGCACACATTAACACATTAACAGGATGTGCTGTTAATGTTTTTACAAAAACAACTGTGCTATTTAGGTGAATGTTGGGTTCTACTGTTTTAACAACATTAGCCTTGCAGCTCCAGTTCTAAACAAAAGAAATCTTGGACTGAGATGATGACTTGGCTGATTGATTATATCTGGGGTAAGAGGAAAGATGGATCAATATAATATTTGGTTGAACTATTCCTCTGATACTGCTTTTCTGCTCCAACACTTGATTCAGCATATGAAGGGTTTGGAAATTAGCCTTGATAACTATAAATGTAAACACACAGTCATATCAGAATATTACTACCTACCTAATAGGGGGAATAATCACCCTGGGCTTGGATGACACTAACAAGATGTATCATAGACTGCATTAGGTAATGGAAAGTATCTGGAGGCACTCATTCCACCTGCAGCAGAGCACCGAGGTACTATTTACTATTGTCATTCCTCTGGCATCTGTGGCGATGGGACACCAGTGTTATGCCATTGGGAGGCACTCAGTGTACAAAAAATCCATTCCTTCGATGACTCTAGGATATCTAGGCCAAGTTAACAGTTTTCGGGATGCTACCGCTCTTCACTCAGTACCTTATTATCATGCCCTTTTGGACATCAGTCACATCGTGTCCCTTGTCCATGATGATTATTTTGCACTCTGCTACAACTGACTAGTGTGCTCACTGATTTATACATGCAGCAAACCCTGTCACATCCATCTGTGACGTCCCAGGCTGAGTGGGGTCATAATATTCAGATATGACTGTATTTTATTTAAAGTAGATGTAGATTTGAATGAATATGTTTTAAAAACTTCATAGATATTTGCAAAAGTGCACAAATTGCTTGAATTTTTCTTTTTTTATCTAAACAAATAAAGAAATATTGTTAAGCCATGCTGAAAATTTGTGTGGCAGTGACAATAGTGTTCTTTCTTTTTAGACTCTGCACTCTGAATAAGTGACTTGAAGAGATGTAAATGATTGTATCATAAGATTAAAGCAAATAATTTTATTTTTAAATAATAAATAATTTTAAGTTCTTTATTTTTTATATTTTAAAGGAGATCTTTTCTGTCATGATGATTTTGGAGCTGCTGTTGTTCAACATCAATCAATTTGACTAATGTAATGATCAGATAAATATGTTTTTAAATCATGCTTTGTAATTGTATGATATGAGGCTATAAAGTTGTAACAAATACAACGTAACAGTAAGAGTTGCAGTGACTGACAGAATAATAATCATATAATCTGGAAATAAATCAGACTACAGTACATTGGCTAATTTTATTTTATTTACAAACACAACAACTACAATATGTATATTGTGAGTTTTATACATAACCAACATTTTGGGAGTTTCGCTTGGAAAAGAAGAAGATATTGTCTGCCCCTAGATATTGCAGCATAAATGTACTGTTTCCAAAATTTCAATTATATTTTGTTTATAATTAACAATTAAAATGATGTTTGTCATTGAAAGCACTGAAAATCTTTTTTTCTTTACCTTTGACTATTAAGTAAAAATTCAAATGAATGAAACAAATATATGTTTCTGTTTTTATTGCAAGTTTTCTGGAAATGGGGTTTGTACAATGTCTCAGACATCAAGTGGTATATTAATAACCATTTCATGCAATCAGATTCCATGAAGTAGCATTAAGAGACTCATGTATAATTAGAGACTCCACAGGTTTCTCTAGAATCTAGCATTTCACATCAAGCTGCTCTGAATTATGTTTGTTTTTAACTCATTTTGTTATAATGTAGAAAAAAGAATTATTCTAATTCTGGTTTATTCAAAATTAATTACTTTTTTAACACTGAGGCAGAGTGAAAGTAAAAACATGAGAAAACTAGAGTAAAATGATTAGGTCTGTGTTTAAAGGTCATGAGTAAGTTTGTTTTAAGCTGTGCCCAGTTTATCATTAGCTGCACCCTGTCCTGTACTTGTGCTCAGAGAGATAAGCTCAAGTTGATCAAATAATGGGATCGATATGATATTCAGCACAGAGATTTATTCATTTTCATCTTAGAATTACACTAAGCTAAGTCTCTCTCTCTCTCTCTCTCTCTCTGTCTCTGTCTCTCTCTCTCTCATACACACACGTTCCAGATGATGGCACAAATTAAAACATAATTTCACTGCAGAAAGTCATTGTGTGGCTCTGAGGCCGAGAGGTAAAAGCGTCTCTCTGCAGGACCATATATAATATATATATATATATATATATATATATATATATATATATTTGGGCCGGGACTGTAACGCGTTAATTTCGTTTAATTAATTACAAACGTTTTAACGCAATTAATCACATTTTTTTTTTAGTTTGGAGCCGGAACCTTTGTATTTGCGTGTTCTAGAACGCCTGTAAATCTGATGCACAAGCGACATCCGCAAACAACAATGATGGACGAGCGACAAACTGCAACAATGGACTACAAAGCCGCTTCTCTTGGTCCACTGAGGGACAACTTTAGCTTTAAAAAACATTTTGATGGGACTTTCGAAAAGACTACTGTTGTATGCAAGTTGTTTAAAAAAGGAATTTGCTTATTACCGAAGCTACTCAAGCCTAAAATACCATCTCAGTGCCAAACACGTTGCGGCAAGCACAGCCATTCCCACAGCTAATGCCAGCATCCCCAGCAGCGGTAAAAAAAAA
>BRDA01000372.1:51391-67877 GCA_036984385.1 Crenuchus spilurus | reverse complement strand
ATTGCCCTATTGTATTAATTAATGAAAAGAACAGCAATATTGCGGCAACTGCAATGACCAGTAATTTTCGCCACGCAATAATGACCAGTAACGTCAACGGCGTTATAACGACAAGAAAAGTAATTAATTATGTTATCCCGTTACTGACAAAATGACGTCGTTACGTAACGCCGTTATTTTCAACGCCGTTATTCGCAACACTGGTATTGAAGTGTACAGTCATGCAGGTCTGCCAGCAGTGGCAGAAATCCTAGTCTACAGGAAATTCTGCTCAGAATCGTGGCTGAAAGATGAAACTGAGTCAAGGACCGAGGTTTCTAGGGTTTTGAATGAAAATCGCTTCACTTCGAGACAAGAAATCTAGAAATCAATGCAGCTCCTTCACAACCAGTTTCTGAAAGAACTCTCCACAGAGAACTGCTGACCATCACCGTATTCAGCAGAGTGGCAGCAAGAGACCTTCAGCCTTGTGTGCTGTTGGCCACAGTTCTGAGGAGTAAACAAAAACGTAAATGAAAACAGATAATTTTTTGTGCAGTATTAGTTTAAGTACACTGTGTTTGTCTATTGTTGTGACTCAGATGAAGATCAGAACACATTTAATGATCAATTAATGCAGACATCTAAGTAATCCCAAAGGGTTCACATACTTTTTCTTGCAACTGTGTGTGTATATATATACACAAACGCTTTATATACTGTATGTATACTGTATCTTGATGTTACACATATTTTCAGCTTTTTCTTACTATAATATAATAACAGTAGTATTATTTTAGGTAACGAAGAAGGCGCAGAAGAAGGAATTCCTCTCCAGATGAGAGCTGGACAACACTGAGACCAGGTTTACTGAAGTATAAAATGACCACTGGACCTGTAAAACATCCGCACAGTTCAGGTCTACGTTATAGTTCTGATTAGACAACAACGTATTTAAGGACCATCAGAATATGAAGTGTACTGAACACTGCTGCTTAAACACTATCAGCTCTCTCTTCTGTTAACTTTTGAAGGATTTCTGAATACAGGCTTTTAGAATATGCTTTGTTTACACTCTACAGATGTAAATGTAGCATTTGTGATATGTGTACAGCTTTTCACACAGCAAGCAGCAATCGCGCATCCTCTGTATTTTATAGTGTGAAAGTCAAAGCCATATGGGTGGAGCGGCTATCAGTTTCAACCCTGAGAAGCCATCTCGCACGGCGCTGCCACAAGCATACAAGTTGAATTTTTGACTTGTGTGGTTGAGAAGACATCATTGCTATCAGCTGATGAAATTGTAGTGTTTGCTGAGAAGTGACACCTCCTGGTACTTCCAGAGTTCCCTAATATTTACATTAATACTACATTTCTGTTGTTTTTTGACATTGTTGCTGTTATCATGCCAGAGATGGGAGCAGTCTCTGTATGAAAAGCCGTCCTGACTGGTCTTTTATATAGGAAGCATGAAGACGGATGGAGTGTGGAGAAATGTGTTGCTTTCTGTGTGAAAACGCTTTTTAAAATCTGTTAAATGTTATGTTCTGATGTGAAAACTGTTCTAGTGTGTGTTTACTTTAAGGCTTTGATGAAGACTGATTGTAAGCTGAAGGTGGACAATACAGCTGAAATATAACATTGTGGTACATGAGGAACATCATGATATTTAGCTTTTCTGAGGTTTATGAACAGTAGTGTTACATTTTTGGTATTTTTTTTTATTAATTTTTTGCCAATTTTTATCCCCTTCCCAATGTAGTGGTAGCCAATTAGCCCATCCCATTCGTTAGGCCTCTCCCCATCACTTTGCACTGTCCCAGACTCTAGGAGGGTGAAGACGAGCGCACGCCTCCTCCGCTGTGTGTGATACAGCCACCACCTCTTTTTGAACTACTGCTGATACACCGTCACTGGGGAGCCAATGCACTCGGAGGAAAGCACAGGATTCCCAGCTCTGAATGGACCAATCGGTAGACGTCTGAGCCAGCAGACATTGCAGTGTGAGAGTGATGGGGAGAGAATGAGAGCGCCATCTACCTGCCCAAAGAGAGCACGGTCAATTTTTGCTCTCTTGGGTCCCGGCTTTTGATGGCAAACAACATGACCTGGATTCAAACTCACGATCCTCTGGACATAGTGTCAGCGTCTTAGCCTGCTGAACCACTCAGGCCCCCATTTTTAGTAAAATGAAAGCTTATATTGTAATAATAATAATAATATTTATTAGTTGTGTAAGAAGAATAATGATGCACTTGAGTATTGCGATATTATACTGTATTAGTACTTGAAAACAAGTGTAGATTTTAATTGTTTACATGCAGTGATTGGTGGCAGAGATGCTTCATTTTGTGTTCTTTATACCCCTGTCCTGTAGATAGCAGTGTAATCATTTGTCTTCACCCATTACACTCTTCCACTCAGCAGCTGAAGGTTCACCTCTGGCAGCCTAAAATGAAATTTAAGTGTGGTATGTTCCCTGTCTTATAACATCACAATTTATTGCAGTATTTTGTCATTTATGTATCATGGTGCACATCATGTTTTTGGCAATACACCGCCTTAGTTATGATCAACTACTGAGTGAGAAACAGGATATAAACAATCAAATACAAGACAAAGTCTTTATATGCTACACTGGAACCATAACAGGTTATTTCAGATTAACCAGCATTTCACGAGAGCCTTTTTAAGGATGACTCTGCTCTTAACGTGATGTTTAGGAGTGAAGAACAGTGAAAATAAAAAACCTCCTAAATAAACAGCTGAAATATTTCCTAGAACATTATATTTAAGTGTACTGTTTCTATGTAGTTACTATACACAAGGTGCTCTACTGTTGTACTGACCAAACCCATCATATACTCAGAAAAGAGTATGGTAAAGAAAATGGTTCTATATTGCACAGAAAGACGTTTCACTATCATTGCACCATATTTGGTGCTCTATAGAACCAACATGATGTCAATGAATGAATGTTATACTTGTACAATGGGGAAAAAATATTTAGTCACTTATTTTCCACCATAATTAAGAAATCTATATTTTTTAAATCCTACAATATGATTTCCTGGATTTTGTCTCATTTGTCTCTCATAGTTGAAGTGTAGCTATGATGAAAATTACAGACCTCTCTCATCTTTCTAAGTAGGAGAACTTGCACAATCAGTGACTGACTAAATACTTTTTTCCCCACTGTATATCGCCTTTGGACACTTTACAATTAGCGTGTAAGATGTGTGTAAAGATTCCTTAAGGCCAATTTAAGCTTTGATGGACTTACACAGAAATGTTTCTGCACACTTTATGGGAGCCTGACTGCTTCACTGTTTCACCCACAATACCAAACATTGACTGACCAACACCAGAGAGCGTTGAATGGGGGTTGTTTGGGGCCAAATGGCTAAAATGTATTTGTAGTAGTTCACACAGGAATTTACTTAAATTCTGGAAACTGGAAGAATATATTACATACACAAGTTAATGTAAATGTAACAGTATCCTTACATTCCTCTTTGATTAAAGCTACTGACTTCTGATTGCTTGGCATTAAAGCTACTGACTTCTGATTGGTTGGCATGAAAACTACTGACCTCTGATTGGTTGGCATTATAGCTACCGAGTGCTGATTGGTTAACATTAAAGCCATTGGAATTATACATGTTTATTTGTTTTACTTCTTGGCAAATTCAGTATGTTTGCTCAAATGGGAACGCTGTTTTTGAACCTGGGAATGATCCAGAAAACCAGTCTGTGGTCCTTGTGAAACTGATGGGCTAGAGTTTACTTCATGAAACTCAGGTGCAGGTGTGAGGGCTGTGTGCTCCTGACACCATGTTTGGGGTTATGTGATGGATTCATTTTGTAATGTGATTTTATATTTACAGGAAAAAACACGAATCTCTAGATGCACAATGTGTCTTCTATATGAGTACAATCCAAAACTCTGATTTCTGGGTAAATCATTCATTTAATTCATGGAAACAGACGGCAACAAGCTGTCCCTTCAATGAATAAAGAGTAGATATGAGGTAGATTGTAAAATGTTTAATGAATACTGAGTTTATTTTCTCTATTGTATATTTTGTAAGTTTAAAAAAAATGTTAACAACTTGTTAGTTTCTTTTGACATCTTATCTTGATGTCTTAACATCTAACAGATGTTATTGTTTTATCATAACTTTTAAATAAATTTGTTTATTATTCAGTGCTGACTATGTCTTGATTTTTTTAGGATTATCTAAAGAAGCCATGTAGGCTAAAACATCATGACAATCGTAATGGTTTAAGTAAATGACGTTTTATAAAGAGATTTTGCATTTTTGTATAATTATGTCTCTGAAATGGAATCACAAATTGAATGAGCAGGGAAGTCATTCAGTTTGCCTTTTAATTCCGTGTATGTATGGCACATTAATAAAATGATTCTAGTGCTGTTAAGTACTTCTGACTATTGCTGCCTAGGGTGATAATATGTTTGTAGTAAACTGAACTTTATTATTAGTGATTCAAAGGTGGGAAAAATATTGTCAATACAAAACTTCTTCATACAAGTGATACCATTCTGAGTCCACAGCCGAAAAAAAGATGGAGGAAAAATATGATTTGAGCAGCTAAAGATTTTAGTTGCCAACCAAAGTGTTTTGTAATACTAATCCAATTTTTTATAGACTGACTGACTACAGAGTTAATTTGAGCAAACTCAGTATAGTGGTGCTAGAAAATATGTCATATTCAATCATTTCCCTCAATAAATAAATTAGCAAGTATAATATTTGTGTCTCATTTGTTTAACCGGATTCTCTTTATCTACTTTTAGGACTTGTGTGAAAGTCTGTTGTAGTTTTAGGTCATATTTATGCAGAAATATAGAATATTCTACAGGGTTCACAAACTTTCAAGCAAGACTGTATATATTTTGTAGTTGTACAGTTACAGTGAACTGGCTCCTTTTTACATTGTTTTCCAATGATCGGTACCACACCTGATCTGTGGATGACTTTCAGAACTGTTGTCAGTGACAGTGATGTGGTGGTGGTGTGTTAGTATGTGCTGTGCTGGTATGAATGGATCAGACACAGCAGTGCTGCTGAAGTTTTTAAACCTTTAAAGTTTTTAAAGATGTTTTTTTTACTCTTTCCGGCCTATTTGTGACTTGGACACTAGGTGTCAGTACACGCGCTAGTTTGCGTTCGGCGTTAACTCGCAGAAGAAGACTGAGCTTCATTGTGAAGCGCTGAGTGTAGAGAAGTTAATACAGCTGCTGCTTCCGCGTTTTTGTGTGTGTTTTCTGGTTTATTTACCCCCAACTGTGTAGTTCTGTCGCTCATTGTGACCTGATTCACTCGGAGGAGTTCAACTCGGACTATAGGATGATCACTTCAGCAGGTGAGATATTAGAGACTGAGATTCAGCTGAGTCACACAGGGCTTAGCATGCTAGGCTAATGTTGGCTTATTTACCTATGTTATTAAACACACCTGACCTGCCTGGTGAGCTGACGGTACCGTTGAGCTGACCTGCTCTGGTGGAGAAAAACACAACTCGTTTTGTTAACACAGGAGCTGTTTCAATGATTGTGTTTCACTGGCTAATTTAGCCTAGCATGATATGCTAGTTTAGCAACGTAAAAGCCCCCTGAGCTAAACATTCAAACGAAGTCTGTGGAGAGGGGCAGTCAGCTTTGAAACTTTATAATAAAAGGAAAAAGTGATTGATGTGCAGTACCCAACTTCTCATTCAATGTTTTTATTGTTTTCCTACATTGTAAATTGAATACTGAAGTCATCCAGACTATGAAGGAACACATAAGGAATCATGTATTAAACGTGTCAAACAAACCAAAACATGTTTTAAATTTTAGATTCTTCAAAGTAGACACACAACTGATGTCTCAAACACATTAAGAGGCAAGAAATGCAAGTCATGAACTCCTGACAAGACACAGCTGTTAACTGAAAGCATTCCAGGTGACTACCTCATAAAGCTGACTGAGAAAATGCCAAGAAAGCTGCCATCTAATCAAGAGGTGCCTACTGTGAAGAATGTCAAATATAAACATATTCTGGTTTGTTTAACACTGTTTTGTTTACTAAATAATTTGATATGTATTTCTTCATAGTTTGGATGACTTTAGTATTAATCTACAATGTAGAACATTTTAAAATAATGAAACACAGCTGAATGCCCAGAAGTTGTCACCCGAAAAAAAATAAAAAATCAGTTTACCCTCCTTCAAGGAACTGTGCACCAAGAAATCATATTTAACCTTTAAAAGTAATATATGAACCTTTAAAAGTAATCAACAAAATGTTGTTTGATATTAAATTGATATTTTCATATTATGTCTGTTTTTGATTAGAACTAAAGTATGTGTGCTAAATTTGATCATCTTTCTTATTTAGCTGGTATCATCTCCCTCCTGGATGAGGATGAGCCTCAGCTGAAGGTAACTGACTGGACTGTAAAGGCCAATTTATAGTACAGGTGGACAATTGTTTGTTGATGGATGTTGCAGCACTGTAGACTATCATAATCCATAACTGTTCACTCTTGAGTTAAAATGAATGGTTTTAAAGATTTTTTTTTAGTATAACATTAGCTATCTTAACATTATATCACCTTTGTCATAGGACATTTCACTTCTGTTTGACCATTAACACATTGGAATTATTCGAGCTGTCTGTATACTGTTATATTTTAAATTACTATTATTACTCTGTGATCCTCTCTGAAACAGTCATTTAAATGTGCATGAGTCTCCTCATATCCATCGACACAATCATTTCAGAATATGATGACCACCTACCTAATAGTAAAAATACCGCCTTTGGCTTGGAGTGCTTGCTCACTGGTGATCCCTGATGCTTACCTCACTGCTCTTGTGATCATTATAGAGGTTAACTGGTTCATTGTGGTGCATCGTTTGCTCTGTATTGCTTGCCAGTAGGGCTGCCACAAACAATTATTTTTATAGTCGACTAATCACCGATAATTTTACGATTAGTCGACTAATCGGATCGTATGTTAATTGAATAAAAAACAGCTTATCGCACTAGAATGCAGCTGCTATTATATAACCGTCATTAGATTTCAGCTATATGCTAACTAAAAATAAAAACAATTAAGACCATAGTTCATTAAACCTTTAATGACATATGCAGCTTGTTGCAACAATTTAACATAAAGCATAAAGTGTAAACGTAGCACTGAAACGTAACGTTAGAAAACATTAGCACTGCTATTCAAACACGTTACAGAAAACACATGAATGTGTGCTAAGGCTAATGAATCAAATCGTCATCACTAATGTTAACTTTTACAGCTATAAATATGAGTAAGCAGCCAGTTAACTCTCTGTTTACGCTAATTTTAGCAGCTAACTAGCAATTTAGCTTACCGAGATGACGGTCCCTCTTCATCATTGTCACAATCAGCCACAACAGGCTTCATTTTCAGGTGCTCGTGCATCGCAGTTGTGCTGCCGTGGAAGGCAAGTTCTGACTTGCAGATACTGCATTGCCCACGTTTCTCTTTCATTTTCTTAAAATGATCCCACTCTTTTGAGCTCCGTTGCGGCTAGCCATGATGAGCCTATTTGTATAACGTCCTGTGACGTCATCCACGGCCTACCCCGGTTACCACTACTGCGCATGTGCGTCAAGGACAGAAAGGAAGACGCAGCAGTGGAAGGTGAGAAAAACGCAGCAGTTTGGAGAGAAAAAGAAAGTAAAAAAAAAAAAAAAAACGACGCATCGACTATTAAATTAGTCGTCGACATAATCGTGACTAGTCGACTAATCATGGCAGCCCTACTTGCCAGAGTCATTGTTCCTCTCTGGCATCAGTGGCACTACTTTTATGCCATTCGCCCCTTTCACAAATCCCAGAATGCACCGCGCAACCAGCAACATCCGGTTCAACGGTTCACCATGCTATCAATACTATACTATCACGCTGCTTTGCCACACTGGCCAACATTGAATTGATAGCATGCAACATGATAGCCTGCAACAACGTGTTTACACTAAAAACCCACTCCATAAACTGAAAATACAAGTTGACACAACAAGATATGTGTAATATCCAAAGAAATATCTGCATATAGTCACAAAAGCTAGTAGATATCACGTAAGTATTTACTTACCAAATAAAGTTGTAAACAGTGGATGTAGCGTAGCTGGCACAGACATAAACAAGAGAAAATGGTGAACCGGGTGTTGCCGGTTGCGCAGTGCATTCTGGGATTTGTGAAGAGACCGAATTGGGAGGTAGTTGATGTACAAGAAGTCGGTTCTTGGTACACCTTTACTACAGCACCTGTACAACATTGAAGTCATTGGCTTTTGAGATGCTACCACCCTTCACGGGCACCCTATTATCATGACTTTTTGGACAACTCTAGTACAACTGAGTGGCGTGTGCACTTATTTATACGAGCAGCAAACCCTGTCATGTGACATCTGTGACTTCAGAGGCCAAGTTCATCCAAACCAGGGGTGGTCATAATATTCTGATATGACTGTGTGTCTTGATGAAACATAAGCGAATTACAAAGTCACATACTGTGATCGTGGCAGTGCATTGTAGAGTTTTTACATTTTTCTGTTAATGGTAAAATTTTGCACAACAATTTCTAAATCCTTTCATATTTTTTATGCAAGTGACTAGGTAGTGACAGATAAAAGTAAAGTTTTATTTACATCAGTTTTGTGTTACACCTGTTGCCTGGACTGTACATTTGCCTTCACTGTTTATAATACTTTTATGTGTCGAGTATGAATGGAATATTTTTATATTATTATTATTATTATTATTATTATTTGTTTTAAATAGTTAACCTATTAATTGTTATAAAAGTTTTGGAATTTCTTGACAAATTCTAATGCGGAAAGAGATGTTTTGGCTCAAAATGTTCCAACTAAAATTATTTGTATAATTATTTGTTCATGCCAATTATCTGTTGTCAAGCTTACTTTATTTAATCTATTATTTTTTCCTTTATGTGCAGGAGTTTGCACTCCACAAACTAAACTCCATTGTCAATGACTTCTGGGCTGAGATTTCAGAATCTGTGGATAAAATGTAAGTATTGTATGTTTGGGGTGGGTATAGAGCTCTACACTGATTTGATACTTTTAGAAACACACTATCTCTACACATTAGCCATTTAATCAGAAACGCCTAATATTTGCATTTAGTAGATTTACAGTAACAGGCTGTAGATTGTGTTACTGCACAGTTAATCAGCCCCCCTCTACCCCAGTCATCAGTGGAAAGAGAGCACAACTGACCAGATATTATTTAGGTGGTGGACCTTTCTCAGCACAACAGTGACGCTGACATGATATGATACCATTGTAAAGCTCACCTGTGTAGTAGATGTTTATCATACAATGACCAGTGAGTGTGCATGCTAGTTAGGAGTACCTGATAGCCTCAGTGTAGGTGTGAATAGTTTCTGAGGTTGTTTAATGCTGATGTTTTCTTCTTTTAGTGAGGTCTTGTATGAAGATGAGACTTTCCGTAGCAGAGCATTCGCTGCACTGGTGGCCTCTAAAGTGTTTTACCACCTTGGAGCTTTTGAAGAGTCTCTGAATTATGCTCTGGGCGCTGGGGACCTTTTCAATGTTGCTGATGATTCTGAGTATGTGGAGACAATTATTGGTAAGTCCGATTTTTTTGTACGTGCTGTTTTCATGAGAGTGAGAGAAAAAGGCTGAAAAGTAATGAGAGGATGAGATTGTGAAAATAGAAATGAAATCAATAGTAACTCAAAATCAACAGAAAGTAGTAATAACAGAACTGAACTGGACTATGTACAGATCTCTAGTGTGTCAGCCACAAATGTTGAGTTACATGAATATTTTATTTTGTTCATGTTCTGTGGCTCTCTTGTAGGCACGTCACCCATCCTACCTTTCTACTTTTATAGATGCATAAAAATATTTAAATCATATTTAAATGATCATATCAGAGTTTTTGGTCTGTCAAAATTAGGGCTGCCATGATTAGTCGACTAGTCACGATTATGTCGACTATTAAAATAGTCGATGACTAATTTAATAGTCGATGCGTCTTTTTTTGTTTGTTTTTTTTTTTTACTTTCTTTTTCTCTCCAAACTGCTGCGTCTGCCTTTCTGTCCTTGACGCACATGCGCAGTAGTGGTAACCGGGGTAGCCCGTGGATGACATCATAGGACATTATACAGACAGGCTCATCATGGCTAGCCAGCAACGGAGCTCAAAAGAGTGGGATAATTTTAAGAAAATGTAAGAGAAACGTGTGTAATGCAGTATCTGCAAGTCAGAACTTGACTTCCACGGCAGCACAACTGCGATGCACGAGCACCTGAAAAGGAAGCTGTTGTGGCTGATTGTGACAATGATGAAGAGGGACCGTCATCTCGGTAAGCTAAATTGTTAGTTAGCTGCTAAAATTAGCGTAAACAGAGTTAACTTGCTGCTTACTCATATTTATAGCTGTAAAAGTGAACATTAGCGATGACGATTTGATTCATTAGCCTTAGCACACATTCATGTGTTTTCTGTAACGTTATAACAGTCATGTGTTTGAATAGCAATGCTAATGTTTTCTAACGTTATGTTTCAGTGCTACGTTTACACTTTATGCTTTATGTTAAATAATTGTTTGTTGCAACAAGCTGCATATTTCATTAAAGGTTTAATGAACTATGGTCTTAATTGTTTTTATTTTTAGTTAGCATATAGCTGAAATCTAATGTTATATAATAGCAGCTGCATTCTAGTGCGATAAGCTGTATGTTTTATATTCAATTAACGTATGATCCGATTAGTCGACTAATCTAAAAAAAATAATCAGTGATTAGTCGACTATAAAAATAATCGTTTGTGGCAGCCCTAGTCAAAATCAAAGGCAGTAAAATGTGACTTTGTTTTTATGCTGCGATGTAATGTGATTCGATCCAGCTTGTGTGATGGGTGACTCCAAGGGGTTTAGTCTTCAGTCATTTCAAAGTTAGTTTAATATTTTTTTTCATATAAAAACTATTTTCTACGCTGGTTAGATCTTTTATTCCTCCTCAGCCAAATGTATTGATCACTACACTAAACTGCGAGTGGAGAACGCAGAGCTGCCGGAGGATGAGGAGAAGAAGAATATTGATCCTCGTCTGGAGGGCATTGTTAACAAGATGTTCCAGCGGTGCTTGGATGATCACAAGTACAAGCAGGCCATCGGGATTGCTCTGGAGACGAGGCGTTTAGACATCTTTGAGAAGACCATTCTGGAGTCGGTGTGTTGCTTTTTAGATTGTTTTTGTTTTGTTTGTTGCTTGAAGATTTACTGATGTACGATTGACTGTATTGTGTGAAAAAAAAAAAATTGCTTGTTTCTACATGACCTTGTTCTCGAACAGAACTTGTATGATGGAATGGGTGACCTTTCCCAAGAATTAAATCAAAGCATCATGTCTTACTATCGAGGAAATTGTGGCAACAAATCTGAACTTGCTTGAATGAAGAGAGTTTATTTCAGAGAATAAGATAAAAATTTTGGTGAGGCAAGCAATCAATGTGAGCACTCTGAAAACACTTCCTTATATGTGACCCCGCCAGGGAAAACCAGGTCAAAGTCATTCTTTGTTTTTTTTCCAAAATTAGTTTTTTTCAAAACAACTTTTTTGTGAATTTAAGTTTTGTTTTTGATCAAAATATGTACTAGGATGGATATCTGAGACTGTTATCTTTCATTAACAGCAATAATACTAATGTGAGTGACACGATATTGACACGATACCTCAATAAGTTGCCCAGTGACTTTGGCCTGGTTTTCCCTGGCAGGGTCACATATCTTCAAACCTTAGGCATAGCCTTAAGTATAAAGGGAAAAGTGAAACAATCCAACAAAAATGTTTACGAAGACCTTCTCAGACTCGTATAATGCAACCCTCTACATTTTGAGGTTTGATGTGCTTTTATGCATTAATAATGATCAATACAATAATTTACTCTTAAAACATAAGCAAGCTAATACATTTCCCTCACACATTTTTAAAGAATTAAATCAAAACATCAAATCTTATGTTTCAGGTTGACATTACATTAACAGAGTGAGTCTGCCTGAGTAACCTTTGTTTGCGTATACTTCAATATTGCAATGATCTCAAGTTTTTCACTGTTCAAAAGTCACAAACAATTATCAGGAATTTTCTGACCCACATAAAATATATATATTTAAAAAATCGAATGTATTACTAACTTTTTTTATTGTGCAGAATGATGTGAGTGGACAGCTGGCATATAGCCTGAAGATCTGCATGACGCTGATGCAGAACAAAAAGTTCCGTAATGAGGTGCTCCGAGTCCTGGTCAAGCTCTACATGAACCTGGAGAAACCTGACTTTATCAACGTTTGTCAGGTGAGCCTTAAACACAAGGTTTATCCCATAGAGTTATATAGTCATATGTCAAGTTGCTATACTGTTCAACTGTAATTAAAAGATTTCACTGATAATGACATTGACATGAGCAGTTACTAGTGCATCTTGAAAAAAATGTAATGTTAATCTATATAGTTTACAGCTTATGAAAATCAAAAATCCATTCCAGTCTACAATATTTCAGTAAATTGCTATTCACATAGTGTCACCATTTAAACGGCTTGAAATGTGACACTTCATGTAATGGATATGAACTGTATGGTGGTTTATCTTTTGAATTCATTTCAAATATTTTCATGCACACATTAAATGGAAATTAAACATTAAACCATAGATTAAGCACTTCATGTTTTGGAAATTATAGTCCCATAAGTATTTAACTTGCAGTAATACTTGACATTTTATGGAGTTGGACTTCACTTTCTACACAATTCCTCTGTTTGTTGGAGTGAAATGAATGAGGAGTAGTTCATGTAAAATTACTTTTACCATCCCTGCAGCCTCTGAAGGTTAGCTTACCTAGACCATTTGAACATAGATCTGTTCATACTTCTCTCTCTAATTGCTATCTGTCCTGCTGTAGTGCCTGATATTCCTGGATGACCCTCAAGCCGTGAGTGATATTCTGGAAAAGCTGGTGAAGGAGGATAACCTTCTGATGGCGTATCAGATTTGCTTTGATCTGTATGAAAGTGCCAGCCAGCAGTTCCTTTCCTCAGTTATCCAGAACCTGCGTACTGTCGGCACTCCTATTCCCGCAATTCCAGGATCTACCAACACCGGCACTGTGCCAACTCAGGAAAAAGACAGGTGAATCTGTAAGGGAAGACTGTAAAGTGCTCATGTAAAAATTAAATTAATCTGTAATTGGTACATAAATCTAATCACCAATTGCAAGTTGTAACAAAAATAAAACCTAACATTTAGGGTGGTTGAGCCATCGGAAAATCAGCAAAACATTCCCCATTATTTCTTTATTTATACTGAAATGCATACTAAAAGCAATGAAAATGACTACATTGTCTTACTCTGCTTCAGTCATTTGTGACTGTGTGGAAACATTACTTTTTATAATAAGAGGATTCAGGAGGGCTAATTCTTTCATGCTTACTGACTGATTATGGAAAGGCTTTTGCATATTTTGGAAGGGATTCTTGTTTTCCTGTCCATTTTTATTTTGTATGATAATTTGACATTCCTTTTTTCAGTTCAATTGGCACATCTGCAGTTTTGGCAACTTCTTAAAAATATCACTATTAGTTTCTTGTGTTGCTTACTGACAGTTATGCTTATTGACAAAAATGGTTGGTTTTTTTTTTTTTTTTTTTTTTTTTAAATGGCCTGTAAGTAATGGAATACAGTGTTATATGTATACAGAATCTTTTCCATGTCAAGTGATTTAGTCACTTCAGAATATGACAGTTTTTCCTTGTTTATTCTTAATGCTGTTTTAGTGATGCCATGGAGACGGATGACAAAGCTGGAAGTTCTCCTGCAGGAAAAGCTTCAGGAGATGTGGTGATTTATGTTTTTATCACCTCATTCTAATGCAATACATTGTCTTATTTTATATTAAAAATGTAAATTAAATCTGAATTGAACATTGTCATAGTCAGGTTGGTCTTAATTTGATTGCTGTTTGTGTCTCTTCTTTCAAAAGAAGGATGAACCAAAGGACCAGAACTCAAAAATGATCAAGATCCTCAGTGGTGAAATGGCTATTGAGCTCCATCTCCAGTTCCTCATTAGAAACAACAACACAGACTTAATGATCCTCAAAAACACAAAGGTGAGCTGTCCTGTAGTTCTTTGAGATTTGTTGCTAAATGAAAAGATGATGTATTTTACACTTGGGTTTGCCCAGCGCTAGTTAGCAACATTTCTGCAAGCTGATTTATGCTTCTGTGTCAGATCAGGTGAATTGGATGCTCTAAAAATTACTCTGGTGTGTGTGTGAATGAATGTGTACGTCTGTGTCTTTGTGTATGTATATTTGCCCAGATATGGTTGGCACTCTGTCCTGGGTGATCCCCTAGTGCTCGATGCAGTCCTCCAGGTGGACGGTCGCTTCCGCTTGAGAGTACACTGTGTGCGATTGGCTGCCGCTTCTCGCCGGTGTGTGTGATTGAGTGTGTGTAAATGGAGTGTGTTGATTGTAAAGCGTCCTTAGGTTTGAGAAAGGCGCTATATAAGTGTAACCATCATCATCATGCTAACAGCATAGGTACTGTGTAGCCTCATTGCCAGACGTGCAACTCCCATGGAATGTAAATACATGTCATGCCAAAGCAGATTGCATCCGCCGTTGCCACCAATTTTAAATTTAGTCAAATAAATGTAGATCAGGTTGAGGAAAGATTAAGCAAGAAAGTAAATATAAGCAAGAAAGTAAATATAAACATTTGAGCGACTTCACTACACTACAAAGAGTGCCAGATATTAGCAAATTCATAGTGAAATTTTTTTAAACATCAGTTTGGACATATCAGAATGTATAAATGAAGTCAGCAGTGGCATAGAAACCCTATCACCAACTTCTATTCTGGCACAGTGTAATTGCAGAGGAATGGCGACATCAACACAAGTACAAAAGCTCACAAAGGTGTAGGCTACAGTGAAGGCTCTGTTTTGATTCAACACGGAGGAACAAATTGGCCTTAACCATCTGGAGTTGGCTCTCCTGCCAGCGGCATATTAACGAAATTCCGCATAATTATTTGTACAACTGCAGTATTTTGTCCTAGAAACAAAATTAAACATACCTTGGAAACCTTAAAGGATCTACATAAAAAAAAAAAATATATATATATATACCGGGGCTCCAATGTTTTAAACAAGTCCCCAAAGTCCTCATTCTCCACACAGTATGGTCTTAAATCTTTGACAATGAACCGGGCTACTGAAGCCGTTATTACTTTGGCTCTAGCTGAGTTGTGGTTGAGTTTTGGCTGGAAGAAGTCCTGTTTTTCTGTGGGGCTAGCGGTACTAGGCTAGCGTCCTCATCGCCACTTTCCTCATGTCGTCTCGCGAAATCTTTTCCGCTCTTCATTTAAAGACTGAACTTCTTCCAAACTTTAGATTTTAAGCTCGGCAGAGCTTTGTATATATGTGCGTAGGACATGTTTGTCTTTCAAACATGACTGTGACAAGTATTGCGACAGTTAATGAGAGACAGAGCGTGTGCGCGAGAGAGAGAGGGGAGGTGGGTGGGCGAGCAGCAGAAGCACATCAGTAACACCAAACCGATTGACAGCTATGTAATTGGGCCATCAGCCGACAAATAGACCGATTCAGGGGTCCATGTACCGATGCACTCACATCGTATAAGTCAAAATCGGTCTTCCAATTCAAATCAGTTATTTTTACACCCCTAATATATATGAGCTTCATTCCTTTTAACCCACAGACATTGATTTGAGTTTTATTGCTTTACGAATAACTGTCTTTAAGCCCCCCAAAACATCTGTGAATGTGACATTATCTGCGTGATTAGAGCTAATGATTGTGTGGTTGTTGTTTTTTTGTCTTTTAGGATGCAGTACGGAATTCAGTATGCCACACAGCAACGGTCATAGCAAACTCTTTTATGCACACAGGAACCACAAGTGACCAGTTTCTCAGGTATATCTTGTGTTAAATATCTAAATATTACTCTGTTACATTACCTGCACAGTTTAGTCAAAAATTGTAACACTCAGACCTTTTTTTACATGTCCCTGCTTAGATGAACTGGGATGATTCCTACTGTGAATGATGCATATTTGTATAAACATATGATACACACACGATCTAATTTACAACATTATATTTATAAGTTCATATATATTTACAAATATATACAAGCTTACTCCCATTAAAAAAGAAAAAGAGCAGTTGCTGGTTTTCACAGGGCTGTTGCAAAAAACAAAAAAGCTGATTGAGGCAAAGCAAGGATCCCAGTCTTGTCTCATCAGTTCAGAAAAACCCAGCACAAGCAGTGCTGCATGAAATTCCAAATTAGGGATGCACCGATACCACATTTTTTAAAACCGAGTACGAGTACAAGTACTTACATTTAAGTACTTGCCGATACCAAGTACCAATAA
>BRDA01000372.1:38240-49560 GCA_036984385.1 Crenuchus spilurus | reverse complement strand
ACAGATATACTATTATCTAGTACTATCTATTATACTAGTATTATCTAGTTCTTATCTAGAAAATAGAAGTATCGGTTTGAGACTCGGTATCGGGATACACTAAAAAATTAATGGATCGGATCGGGAACAGAAAAAACATGATCGGGACATCCCTATAAATAAGTGTACATTAAAATGTGCAGACCTTTGCACACATTTTTGCATATGATTAGGTTTAATGTGTAATATGAGAACATGAACATTTTTCCAGTGTATATTATGGATCAGTCCTTGCAGTACACTGAACAGTTGCATGGATCTTTAGAGGCAGCCTAATTATTATATGTTAATTGAATTTAATGCAATATATGAAATATACAAAAATTCACTCTGTTCCAAGTGCTCCATTGGACTGCATGTAAATGTCTGTTGAAAGCTGCTTTGTATTTTGAGCTATTGCTGAAAACCAAAAACAAATTCCTTATGTGCAAACATGTTTATTCAATAAAGCCTAACTTTATTTCTGCGCATGATATGCTTAGAAAAGCTCTTTGATATTGTTTATTGCAATTGCTTTCATGTTGTTTTAAGGAGCAAAAATTAATTTGGACTCTCTTCTGTTGTGCAGATTGTTCGACATGGTGGTGCCCTTGGTCTTGGATTGGCTGCCCTTGGCACTGCCCGCCAGGATGTGTACGATCTGCTCAAATCCAACCTGTACCAAGATGACGCAGTTACAGGCAAGTAAAGACAGTTACACTTTAACTTTTTAATTACTTTTTAAAATGGTAATTAAAGGGATTGTCCACTTAGAAATTGTACTTGCTTAGTTTTATGTATGCTCTGAATAGGGGGACATTGAATTTGATTAGTTGTGCACATCATGTGTGTTTAGGAGAGGCTGCTGGACTGGCTCTTGGTCTGGTCATGCTAGGCTCGAAGTCGGCTCAGGCTATTGAGGATATGGTGGGTTATGCCCAGGAGACACAGCACGAGAAGATCTTGCGCGGTCTGGCGGTGGGCATCGCGATGGTGATGTATGGCAGAATGGAAGAGGCTGACGCTCTGATCGAGAGTCTGTGCAGAGACAAAGTGAGAGTGCTTTTTTGGAGGACTTCATATGCAAATATTGATCATCTTTCCTGATTTTTTAGAGTGAATTTAACTTTGTGTTTTTGGAGCATGCAACCCCCCTTCTTTTACTTGACTGCACATTCTGTAGCTAACTGTGCGTTCACTTCTTATGCAAAAAATCCCAAAGGTGTAAAAGTGAATGAACAGGATCACTAAATGTTATAATTAAAAAAAAGCTGTATGTGCATGGTATATACTGATATTGTAAAAGTTTTTTTTTTTAAGCAAGTGTCCCATTATCGTATATTAAATAAAATGGGAATATATTTGTTGTGTATATATGACCACCACTTGTTTGGAATGACTTGGGTCAGGACATCACAGATCCCATGTGGCAAGGTTTGCTGTATGTATAAATAAGAGACCACACCAGTCAGTTGTAGCAAAGAACTCAAAAGGGCACAATAATAGGGTGAAGGGTGGTAGCATCTGGGAAACCGCTAACGTTTTGTGATGTTCTAGAGCTGCCATAGTGAAGGTGACTGAGAATAGGGTTCTCATACATTGAGTCTCCCAACAGCATAAGTGTGGTGCTTCACAGGCCTTTGATGCCATAGGGGAACATTGACTCTGACGAGTGGTGCAGAGTCCTCTGCTCTACTGGAATGGGTACAAGTGCCTCTGGATACCTTCTGTCACCTAATACAGTCCATGCCGTGATGTCTCGCTAATGTCATTCAAGCCAAGGGTGGTTATTCCCACTGTCGGGAATATATATTTTATATAAAAATATTTTTATCTGTAGTACTCTTTCTTTTAAACATATAATGGCTTTTTAGGTTGGGTATTGTAAGGACAATTTACTGAATCTCTGGACAAGCCTGAGAGTGAGGAAAATGAGTACTTTTGTGCTGCTAAGTTTACTGCTTAGAATTCAGCCAAGACTGTTTTCCCCTTCAGTATTATTATGTATTGTGGTGATGTATTCTGTGCCTGGCATTGTCTGCACACTGAAGCTCTGTTTTGTTTCACTGCCCTTCAGGATCCTATTCTTCGCCGCTCAGGAATGTACACAGTCGGAATGGCATACTGTGGCTCTGGGAACAACAAGGCCATCCGACGCCTGCTGCATGTGGCTGTAAGCTGTCTTCTTTTTATTCTCAAGCTAGCCAGACACTTCGAACATAAGTGTAAACGGCACCCCCCTTACTGAGAGTGAAGCATAATGACTTTGCCCTACTGAGCAGTTCTTAACATTTGTTAATAAGAAAAATGGGTTTAAATCTTAGTGTGCACTTCACTTTGATTACAACTGTTCATGAAATGATTAAATACACCATGAAATCTTATATTTATCCTCAGTCTTGTATGGCTTAATGAAAAATAAATAAATAATTGTAGTGTAACACATCTTGCCCTGCAGGTGTCAGCCTCTTCATGTTCATACAGATCCTCAAGTTCAGCAAAAACCTTTCTGTTCTCACATACCTGCTCACAAGACAGCAGATTGTTTGTGATTCTCTAGTAGGGCTGCACAATATGGAAAACTGATTTTGCAGTTTTACATAGAACTTGTATGCAGATACATTTTAAGATTGCAAAACAGTTTATCTCTACAATATTTTGATCAGATATTTAATAATTGATGTAAACACTGGGACAGTGATTGGTCAGGATTTTCACAGCACACAGTAAAACACTAATTGGTTGTTGGCTTCATTTGCATATTGGAGTTGTGAACGAATACAGTTGCTAAGGTCTGCAGGACTTTAATTAATTTTCTGATATACAATAATTAAAATGTTATTATTAAAATAATCGCCAAATATATTTAAATAAATTAAAATACATAAATAAGATTAAATTAATAAACATGCAGTATATACTCCATCAGACATTCAGCTCTGATGAGCTTTTTAATGGACAATGTTAACGTAGAGTGTGGTTTTTACAGTATGTCCTCCCACACATTGATACATTGGCAGAGTGTGTATGGAGAAAATAGGCTTTTTTTCCTTCTTTTGGAGTGATTAAGAATGAGACAAAGAGGGATTGAATTAATCAACGCACTTCTCACAGCTCTACAATGAAACAAGATTTTACTCAACTTCAATAGAAAAGTCATAGTAAATAAAAATTCTTATTTTGATTCACATCATTAATTTTTTTCCTCTTTTACAGGTCAGTGATGTGAATGATGATGTGCGCAGGGCTGCTGTTGAGTCGATTGGCTTCATTTTGTTCAGGTACAGGTTTACTTGTTTTTACTTGCGCCTCCTTTAACATCGAGACATTTGCAGATGTTATGAGGATTTGAAAGTTTATTGAATATCAGCGTATTATGGACGATGGAGAAAATCTTCATATATTATGTTGCGTCATACTGTGACATCCTTTGTGATGCATACTGTTGAGGCACTTTTGTGAGTCCTCGAGGGAGTTTTTCCTTGCCACTGTCGCCTTTGGCTTGCTCAAATCGGGTTTTAGGTTTTGATTCAAATTGTCAGATGCTAATTCTGTTAGCTAATACATTTTTATTGATTGATAATGTGACGCATTGTACTACAATATTTTGACAAAAATAATTAGTTGCATTAATATTTTGATCCAGACACTCAGCTGGAACTGGACTCTGTTTCCCAGAAGTATCTTGGCCCAAAGGTTGTTGTCAAGTATTACAATGAACAGGTTTTCTTCCAGCTAAAATTATCTTAACCTCCTCATTCTAAACGTCCAGTATAGTCAATATTTTTATTGGTTTTATAACTCAAAAAGTTTTACATTGTCACACCCACTTTTAGGTTTTTCTACACAAATTTGGCTCTCTACCTTTTGAGGGTTTTTTTTTTGCTTCCTTTAAAAAAAAATGACCAAGTTTTTAGACATGGGCTGTTTGCAATGAATGTTGCTGTGAAAGAGTTTTAGGTTTGTTAAATTTCTGTCTTTACATTGGCAATTATTTTTTTCAGTAGGGGCTCAGAAAAGGAAATGTACACAGAAATAATGTTATAATAATATTAACAGCAATTATGCAATATTTTGAAAACTGAACATATTTATATTTCTTGCTCTTAATTCCAAATGTGCAGTGTACTGGACTCTGAGTAACTCTGCCTCTTTACAATTTTTTAAAAAGAATAATTTTTAAAGGCTGAAGTGACCAGGAATTGTTACAAGATGTAGTTTTTAAAGTGTCTAGTTAAGAGGCTATTGCTGCTAAGTTTTTAGGCAAAGCCTGCCGTGATGGGTCTGGATGCTTGCCATGTTCATAAAAACATTGTGATTGACTAAAAAGAATTGATTGCGTTTGACCTTGGTGAGTGTTTGTGATTATTAGGAACGATTATGCCGGGAACTATTCTTATTAAGCTGCTTCTGTTTTCCACTTCTTTCCACCATTATGTTTGATGTTTGAAATGTCCTTCTAGTATGTGAGATGATGTGACCAGGCCAAGACAGCTATGAATGCTTATTTTAGACAAGTTTTGATTGCTTGGCTTCCTTTTGGGCAGCCCTTGTCTGTCAGCTTCATCCCAGAATCTCTCTCCGGCTAAACTTGATTAATCTGTCTGCACATGTATATACAAAGGCTAGATTCCATCCATTCTTCTGGAATATTTTCCAAATGTGTTTGGAGTATCTTTTCAAATGGATGTTGCTCGTGGTTGACTTCACCCAGTCTCCTTCACATTAATACCTCCAAAAGAAACACTGAGATTGATCCCTTCCGCTCATACTTTTTAATGGAGATGGCTTTTCCGGGCTTTATTGTTAGTGGGCCTGTGCCCACCATCGTAACCCTTAACCATCATGTCAGTGTTGTTGAGACTCTGAGTCTCCCTGTTCATGGAAACTTCAGCGATGATTTCTGAAGAGTCATGGCAAAGAGATTGAAAGCCATGGTGGCGTTTCTGAACTCGTACGATGTGATTGATTCTGGCTCATTCCAAAGCTTAGGGGTTTTTTAGCAGTGGGTTGAGAGTTGATATGTGAGGATTTTATTTCATTGAAGTAAAAACTGAACTTCAGAATGCTGTTCAGTGAAAATTTTGCTTGTTTTTGGATGTTTGTAGTCACCCTTTGTTAATTCTGACATAATGTGAAGTTTGGTAGTTGCTTAAAATAACAAAGAAATCAACTGTTATTAACCTCAATTATTTTTATGACATTTAATATTCAGCATTAATTGCAAACCTGATTTTTTAAATAAATTTTTTTATAATCCCCGATTGTGGGAGATAATGTAGAGTCTTTGAGAAACTCCTGAAACCCCATTCTGATTTAGCAAATCTATCACTGTCAGTTTTTTGCTTTGAGCTTTTATGGCTGAGGATGCTTTTCTGGATCTCATGGTCTGCCACATGATGGTTTACATTTGCATTTACAGCGTTCACATACGGATCTTATCCAGTCTATAAGAACCTACAAAAAGTGCTTTGTTATCTGCATGTATCTATAAGCTAATGCACATAGTCTTGAGTATCAAGCTAAAGTACTGCCAGAAAGCAGACGCTCTCATCCAGTGGGGGGTTAGGTGCCTTGCTCAAGGGCACTTCAGTCATGACCTGCCTGGGGATCAAACCGGCAACCTTCCGGTCACAAGACCAGACCCCTCACCAACAGACCATGGCTGCCCCATGTATGGATACACAATACAGGCTTGTACTGAACTGTTTTAAGCTGAATACAATTACTTTCCACTTTGATTAACTACTGCAATCATATATTTGTAACAGCATATGTAAACATTGGGTTGGACTTTGTTTATTTTATGCTTGTGAACACCTATAGAGGGCAACAGTGAGTTTATTTAACATAGACACAATTTAGAAAATGTCATTGTCAAGTGTTTTAGTGCTCTTTGTTTACAGTCTATCTTAGTAAATTATTTAATAACATTATTTTAAATTAACATGTAAAAGTGGCTGTTAACTGGCGATCTTTTTTTTTTAAACCAAAATATTGCTCCTGGTCATCATTTTGAGACCTTGTCTTCTCCCGTAGTATATTTACCCTTCAGGTATCTGCAGTGTGTTCTGGGCCAAGTAGAGGAACTGGGCAAACTATTTAAAGCCCTAAAAAGGTCATGCGATATTCACATGATCAATTAGCTGTAAGTTAAAGCCCATGTAAATCCTTCCTGTGTTTAGAGAGCCTCCAGAGCTTCACCCCTGTCTTGTCCTTTTAGTTCTGTAGTCTCCCTGGGCTTGGGATGTTATATAGATATTCCACTGCTGTGTCTCAGTTTAATAAGCTTTAGTCTGAAGTTACAGAGAGATTGGTCCTGATGTTGTATTAACATTGTTCAAATGATTTTTATAAGACTGGTATGTTATTGCTCTAGAAATACTGTTCTACCTTTTTACATTCTTTTTTTTTTTAAGGTTTCTTACTGGTACTGTTATGACCAGTTGTTTAATAATCACAGATAAGGAAAGCCAGTGTGCTAGACAGTGTTACAGTTCACAGCTACTGTGCCACATTTTAAAAAATACGTAACATTTTATCTGAAATGTTTTATTTGGCCCAAAAATTCTAGACTTGAACTGACATCTACAAATAGCTTTGCATATTTATAACATTTGAGAAGGCAAGTTATGACAAAGCGCAGATACTCTCTTAAATATAGACAAATGTTCCCTTTAAATCCTATGAACAGTTCAACAAAATTGTTGGCAGTCTTTCTCTGTACAAAGTCATGAAGGTATCGTTTAGATTTTGTAGTGGATTAATCATGCATAAGGCCTTATGTTTAGGCTTCTTATTGCAGACCCTGTTGACCAGCAGTGTTGTGAATAACATGCACGCTCTGTTCAGATCATTTGTAACAATGCCGAGTTCTCTGATTTATCCATTCCAGATTGAATACATTGATTTCCAAGGCTTACAGGCCTGTATAAAGACCACTGCAGGCCAATAAATACTGGTTATTCTCTTTTTCATTACACAGCTCCTCATATTACCTTTGTTGTTTTGGTGACCTTATAAGGTGGCACATTATTGTGTCCTCCATCACTGAGAAAGTTCTCAACCACTGACTGCAAGCTACACAAAGCTAACACTCTCATCCGGTTTGCAGTCATCGTTTTCCGTTAGAAGAAGGGTATCTAGCATGACTGTACCAGAGGGCTGAAGGTGTGTTGGCCGGCGTCGCAAAGGACTTTGGTAGGTTACAGGGCTAATGCCATTTTTCATCCCGTTCTTCATGAACAGTTTGGAGTTTTCTGCCATGGAAGAGTGAAAGGAGATCCTGGTCAAGTTCCTTCGTTGTATTTTGGGGACTTTTGTATTGCCGAAGTTACAGGTGATGTAGCGTGTAAAAGCCTCCCGGAAAGTCTTGTTGAAAAGTGTGTAGACCAAAGGGTTCACTCCTGACGAGATGTAACCCACCCACACAAAGATATCCAAAAGCCTTTCCACCAACTTGATGTCGCAACTCTCACAAAGCACCGAGGTGACGTTGGTGATGAAGAACGGACACCACATGACCACAAACAGCATGAATACAATCCCCAGGACCTTTGACGCCCGCTGTTCGTTGCTCAGATTTTGCATGGATCTCTTCCCAATGGTGGATAGTCTCCGAATAGGAATCTCATCACCTGTGATGGGGTTCACAGGGCTCACTGTCGGGTCCCTTCCATCCAGCATGGTCAGTTTCTCTGGCGATGGTACTGTCTGCTCTCTTTGGAAGACTGTAGACACGGTGGGTCTGTTGCAGCGCTGAGAAGCTCTTGATCTCAGGAGATAGGCTTTTTTGCGCAGCACCTGGATTGTCAGCAAGTAGATAATCATCATTATGGTGAGGGGGATGAAGAACGCAGCTAAGGATCCAAATACTTTGAATTCCCCAAAGCCCTCTAATGTCAGCAGGCAGGTATGATTGCTGTTGAAAGTGATGTTTGTGTTGTCAGAAGTGCTGAGTCCTTTGATTGGTATGGTAATGCCGATACCTGTTATGGAAGAGAAAGAGATTACCTCATTTGTATTAACAGATCAGAATTGGGCTACATTCACATTACCAGGCTGAAGTGACTCAAATCTGATTTTGCCTTAAAGTGGCTCAGATCTGATTTTTTCAGCGCTGTGTGGACGAGTCAAATCCCATCTTTACAATTCAGATTGCTGGCACTTTAAAAAGGTAATCCGATCATATCCGATTTGTGGACATGTGACTTGAATGTGATGGTCAGATCAGATTTCATGTCTTTTTGCTTGTACACGTGTGTGTAGTGTGTGAGGCAGCGTTGGCTTCTCTTGTTTACTCACGTCGTTGTAAAAACAGCAAAATCAGCCAGCTGGCATTTATTCACCTTCTTCACCTGATCATGTACAGTCCACCACCTGTTTACTGTCCTCCTGAGCAAAACGCCATCATACATCAGCTACTAACACGTCTGTTTTACCAGTTTTACTAACATCAGTCTCACAAATACAGGGTTGCCAGATCCCCTGAACATCCTACCGATTTTAAAATGTAAATAGTCTTTACATTAAATCTTATTTTCTCATTCAATTTCTTCTTTTTAGTGCAAAAACCCTGCAAACTGCCAACTCTGATGTTTTACCAGCGACTGTATTTTTGCAAACCTGGTAAATCTGATTTAAACAAAAAATCGGAATTGAGCAATGTGGCTTGTAATGTGAACGTAGCCCCAGAGATGCACTGACTGCAATTTTGTTGACCGATAACATATGATTGGCTGATTCTTTCTTTCAAATATTTATAAATGACAGCATGTAGAAATAATGCTCAACTTTTCTTTTAATAGAAGCTTCTTGCAGCTTCACATAAATGTACACCCAGTTATAGGACGAGCAGTAATTTTACTCCAAATGAAAGGGACTAACTAGCACTAAAACAACTGAAATTCAACACTTTATCATTTTCATAAACATGAGTGACTGTGCCTTGGTTAAAGCACTGTACACACACATTCTGAATGAAAAGTTGATGTGCTTGTTCATGGAATAATCTTTGAATACTGTGTTGCTCTCTGAAGTGAACATGTGACCAAACTACTTGATTAGTGCAAAAATCGCTGTTTAATTATTTTGTGTCTCTAACAGCTTCCTTGTCTATAGACTCGGCGGTCTTTTGACAGCGCATTTGCGCTATCAGTAAGTTACACAGCGCTCACAGTAGCTGGTCTCAGCTGTCCAATTACTGGCTCTCAGCACTGCTAGGTATTAGCATATCACAGAGGTGCTTCTTGTGTTAAGTTCGGTGCATTTTTGGTCAGAACCTGAGTGTATGTGTGGCTGTTCTGCTGTCAAGTGATCATGTTCACAAGTGTAAATGTGTCTGACACGGAATCAGGTATATTTGTCTGATCGACTGGTCACTGCTTCTGACTGCACACTGAAAACTGGCTGATTCTGGTCACTGTCTGATCAATCGCTGCATCTCTAATCAGAATAATTGTAGCAGTGACAAATGTGGCGCCATATCTTGCTCTCTTTGAGCAAGCAAAACGGCAAGTTCTGCACTCTATAGCACTGTAGAGTGAAACACTTACAGCCTGTAAACTAACCATTTGTTGCTGAAAAAGCAGTTGTGACAGTGACTGTATATCTTCAGCTAGCGGACTCTTCCACAAACGTTGGCTTCAGGGACTTCCATAACTTGTGCTACTGTTGTCTGGTTTTGCTCAGTAATACTGCTTTGTCAAAAGAGGGAATATGTGATTTCATGCCTGCCGAGTAATCTGGGACATTGTGTGCCGGGTCAGAATTGAAGCGACTGTGTTCAGGGCCTTTCATGGCTTTAAAAAAACAGCTCAGGTTCCACTGACTGGCCTTCCAAACAACCCAGTCAGAATGATGACTTGAACTTTTTTTATTAATCAGCAGAACTTCCTTGGTGCCTAGTCTTGTAGACGTTTAACAGGAAATCCTAACATTAACTGTCAGTTATTAGTATTTATTTTAGCTCATAAGATGGTAGAGATCCAGGTAGGCGATCTGTGTGTATTTAAGGTCTGCATAAGATGCAAAGTCACTGTTATTGTGCTGTGGTTTGGGATTTGGGCTTTCATTAATCTGAAGTTTTATCAGATGATTAATTGCCCTATTAATATTTGTAATTAGCATTTTGTCAGTTTATCCAGTGTTTTGATCATAAGACCATTACCTGTTTCAATTAAGTTGTTTTTTTGTTTACATTTCCTTGCTTCAGTGATGAAGATAAATGATGGATAACTGTTTAAGCCAATGTGATTATCTAAAATAATTACAATCAGTTTGTCACATTGAGAGCCCTAAATATGATTGTACTCTGCCTTGTGATGTACCATTGGTGTGCCATTCATTTTAACCAAAATAATTTTTGCTTTAAAAAACAGAACTTGCTTAGTTACCTGGAAACAAAACTTTAACATCAACTTGAGACCAGATCATTAAGCATCATTCGCATTGTTTATCTACGCTTGCCACTCCTTAACCGGTGAGGTCTGGGGAAGTGGATATAGATCATTTTATGGAAAGCCCCAATCAGGAAATGATGCACCAGTGCCATGCCTGCTCTAACACTTGGCTCTGAGTTTATTAATAGAGAGTTTATTAGAGACAGACCAATGGTCACTTATCACCTTGGCAGGTGTAGTATGCAACAAAATAAACAACTGCACGTTCATTGGCACTTGCTGTCATTTACTTTAAAGTGGCACAAACTGGCATCTTGCTGATGGAGAGAGATTACAATCAAGTAAGATCAAGGAAATTGACCAGTTGTAGCTTTGACTAAACATTGTATCAGTGCTGGCAAGCCAGAGAATAGTGGAAGCAGAGAGGTTATTGAACACTGGAAAACGGGGACCTTCATTTCAACAGGAGGTTCCTGAACCTTTTTTAAACAAATGTTCCTTGTGTTGTAGAAATAAGACTGGTTACCATTCACCCAATGTCCATACAATCTCTTTGCGTGTGTCTCTCTGTCTCTCCCTGTCTCTCTCTCCCTCTCCCTGTCTCTCTCTCCCTCTCCCTGTCTCTCTCTCCCTCTCTTTGTCTCTCTCTCCCTCTCTTTGTCTCTCTCTCCCTCTCCCTGTCTCTCTCTCCCTCTCTTTGTCCCCCCTGTGTGTGTGTCTCTCTCTCCCCCTGTGTGTGTGTCTCTCTCTCCCCCTGTGTGTGTGTCTCTCTCTCCCCCTGTGTGTGTGTCTCTCTCTCCCCCCCTCTGTGTGTGTCTCTCTCTCCCCCCCTCTGTGTGTGTCTCTCTCTCCCCCCCTCTGTGTGTGTCTCTCTCTCCCCCCCTCTGTGTGTGTCTCTCTCT